>VYZV01028873.1:4790-21443 GCA_013401275.1 Pandion haliaetus | reverse complement strand
ATGTCCGCCAGACTGGAAAGCAGTGGAAGATTGACAGCTTGAGCAGTAGCGTCTTTATCAGCATAAGTGAATTGGTTTTGCTTCTCTAATTATAGATTTGGGTTTTTTTGTAGTTTTCTTTGAGAATGCACTTTAACTTTGAATTGAAAATTAGTTAATACTTTTCCAAATTCCAATGTTCTTCTATTTTTTTCCTTTTTTATTTTGAAGCAGCACAGAAGTTTTTAATTTCTGCAAGTGTGTTCCTACTCAGATGAGAATTAAAGGACTGAAGTGATAATTCTGAGAAAGAAGTAATTAGATTTCTTTCAAAATTTAAATACTTGACAGTGTGGAGAAGTCCAACTCTTCTGCTTGTCAGGAGCATGGCAAGAGCTGACTGAACTGTTGAACTAGATCATTGTCTGATACTCTAACTCATAAGCATAAGAGTCACTTAGTACTTAAGGACTTGAAAAATTATCTTCACTGTAATGTAGTCTAATGGTCTACCTCCTTCTGGAAGAATTAACAACTAAAATCCTAGTAACACCTCTTTAATGATACTTCTGTTGTATGCTGATGCAGTGAGTTTTTATGGTGAACAACAGATTAATAGATTAAAACAAGCACTTTAAAGATGGATAATATGCCAAGTATTTTGCTATATTTTATCTTCTAAATGTTCTCAAAGAATCATGAGCAAATAAATATTGATTCCCTTATGTGCCTTTCTATACATTTAGTATAGTAACATATGGAGAGGTGTGCATGTCTGCTGGAGAATATCCCATCTGCTATGCTGTCATTGAAACATGCTAGGGGATCTTTTAACAGAGCAGCGAAGACAGAAGCAGGGGACAAACAGACCTTTTGAAACCTGCCCTCACCACCACCTTTTTGCTTTCAGTGTAACATTTTGTGGGGGTGGTTCCTGTTTCTCTCCTGCTTCTTTCCTTGATACCCGGTAAAGAGAAGTGGGACATTGAGAGAAGGCGAGGAAAAAAATTAAAAACTGTGATTACTCTCGAAATTTTTCTGCTGACTCTGAAAGAAAAAATTCTGATTGAGGAAATGTTCTGCATAAAGGTCACAGTTTTCTTGCATATCAATTCTTCAGTATGCTTCTATTCCTAAGAAGTTTCTCAAATGAATGTTTACTTCAAACCCATCATATTAAAATAGTGTTCTCATATTTTCTAGATTTTTGTTTTGGAGGTTACGTTTGTAATTAATCCTTAGTATTGTGCTGTGATAACAGCATTAAAATTAATGCAAGTGTATATGTGTGCGCCTACATTAACAAGTATTATTTGTATCTATAAATACTAATGTGGATGTCTTTCATTTTCCAAACCATTTTTTGAGAAACAGGACTTCCTTTTGTATTTGTCTGCATTATAGCACTGAATTTCTAATTACATGCTACTTTGAAGTCCCTCAGATGAATCCTTAATTGCCTGTCAAGAATATTGATGCTTTTCCTTTTCAATATCCTTCTACCTATCCTTTTTTTTTTTAGTGATGTCTACAGACTAAAAAATGTGAAGTCTCTTAACATGCAGTTTGGTTTCATACTAACTATATTTTTGTTTTTTTCAAGAATAACATATGCATACCCACTTTGTAGATGCTAACTAGATTGCAGACAGTATGTTTCTTATTCTTAAAGAGGTAACAATTCATTTTGATGAACAAGAAAAAAATTAGGTGGACAAATAGCCATTGTTTCTCCTTGCCTTCCAAGTTTCTTACAGTGAGAGCAAAGTCCTGAGAAATTTTATATCTAAAATGATTTTGCTTTAGTCATACTTCTTTGGGGATGAATGTTGCTAGAGCAGCAGACCTGTATTCACTTGTAGTTATCACAAGAAGTAAAAATATACATTAAAAAAAAGAATATACATGTAATACCTTTGTATATATGTATGCATGATTCTTGTTAATGAAGTACTGACTTCATATGCACTCTGTTTTAAAAAATAGAAAATAAAACCAAAACATCACCAATGAATGTTTTGGGTGGTTATGTTTGTTTTAGCTCCACTGCTTTTTTCTGGCTCTCTTGAAGAGATTCATATAACCTTACATTCAGTGGCCAATTTCACATTTTGAAGTTTTCACACATGGTTTGAGTTTCTGGAGGTCTCCTTAATTTAGTCATGTATAAATTCAGTGTCTAGTCTAAGCTAGTTATCTAAGCTTCCTGTATTAATAAAGTGCACACTGAGAGGCATCTTGTCCAAAACTGTCCTAAGATTGGTATCTAAAGTAGGGACAAATGTTCTCCCATGGAGCTTTTATCTATCCTGGTTGAGTGGGAAATTGTTTCCTTAGACTAGGTGCCTGACTTTTTACCTAAGGTGGTAGATGAGATAAATTCCACCCCATGTAATAAATAACATAGTTTTAAGGCTTCCTCAGTGGAAGTGAGTAAACTCAAACACAAAAAGGAATCCTACAGAGGGTAAAGCAAGGACAGGTAGCCTGGAAGGAATACAGAGAAATTGTCCAAGCAGCTAGATAGAGGTCAGGTTAGGAAAGCTAAAGCCCTGATAGAATTAAATCTGGCCAGGGATGTCGATGGTTAACAAGAAAAGCTTCTATAGGTATGTCAGTGATAAAAGGAGGACAAGAGAAAATGTGGGCTCTCACTGGAAGGAAACGGGAGACCTGGTTACCCAGGATATGGAGAAGGCTGAGGTACTCAATGACATTTTTGCCTTAGTCTTCACTGGCAAGTGCTCCAGCCACACCGCCCAAGATGCAGAAAGCAAAAGCAGGGACTGGGAGAATGAAGAACCACCCACTGTAGAAGATCAGGTTCGAGATCATCTAAGGAACCTGAAGGTGCACAAGTGAAGGTGCAATGGGACCTGATGTGGTGCATCCGTGGGTCCTGAGGGAACTGACGGATTAAGTTGCTAAGCTACTATCCATCATATTTGAGAAGTCGTGGCAGTCCAGGGAAGCTCCCACTGACTAGAAAAGGGGAGAGATAACCCCCATTTTTAAAAAGAGGAAAAAAGGAAGACCTGGGGAACTACAGGCCAGACAGCCTCGCACCTGTACTGGCAAGATCATGGAGTGGACCCTCCTGGAAATTATGCTAAGGTACATAGAATATAAGGAGGTGATTGGTTACAGCCAACAAGGCTTCACTAAGGGCAAATCATGCCTGGTGGCCTTTTACAATGGGATTACAGCATTGGTAGATGAGGGAAGAGCAACTGACATCATCTACCTGGACTTGTGCAAAGCATTTGACGCTGTCCCGCACAACATCTTTGTCTTTAAATTGGAAACACCTTGATTTGATGGATGGAACACTTGGTAGATAAGGAATTAGCTGGATGGTTGATGTCCAAGTGGGAGAGCAGTGCCAAGTGGTGTCAGTATTAGGACTGGCACTGTTTAACATCTTTGTTAGCGACATGGACAGTGCGATTGAGTGCACCCTCAGCAAGTTTGCCAACAACACCAAGCCATGTGGTGTGGTTGACATGCTGGACGGAAGGGATGCCATCCAGAGGGACCTTGATGAAGTCCTCATGAACCTCATGAAGTTCAACAAGGCTAAGTGCAAGGTCCTGCAAATGCGTCAGGGCAATCCCAAGCACAGATACAGGCTGGGTGATGAGTGGATTGAGAGCAGCCCTGAGGAGAAGGACTTGGGGGTGTTGGTTGACAAGAAGCTCAATGTGACCCAGCAATGTGCACTTGCAGCCCAGAAAGCCAGCTGTATCCTGGGCTGCATTAAAAGAAGCATGACCAGCAGGTCAAGGGAAGTGATTCTGCCCTTCTACTCTGCTCTTGTGAGACCAGATCTGGAGTACTGTATTCAGCTCCGGGGCCCCAAGTAAGGAGGGCATGGACCTGTTGGAGCAAGTCCAGGAGACTGGAGTACCTCTGTTATGAAGACAGTCTGAGAGAGTTGGGATTGTTCAGCCTGGAGAAGAGGAGGCTCCGGGGAGACCTTCTAGCAGCCTTCCAGTACCTAAAGGGGGCCTACAAGAAAGCTGGAGAGGGACTTTTCAGCAGGGCATGTAGTGATAGGACAAGACGTAATGGCTTTAAACTGAAAGAGGGTAGATTTAGATAAGGGTAAGGAAGAAGTTCTTCACTGTGAGGGTGGTGGGGCACTGGAACAGGTTGCCCAGAGACGTTGTGGATGCCCCCTCCCTGGAAGTGTTCAAGGCCAGGTTGGATGGGGCTTTGAGCAACCTGGTCTGGTGGAAGGTGTCCCTGCTCATGGCAGGGGGGTTGGAGCTACATGATCTTTAATGTCCCTTCCAACCCAAACCATTCTATGATTCAGTGCAAGGAAGATAGGCTAGTGATTTTGGAGGGTCTTGTGCACTCAAGTAGTCCCACTAGCCCTGGTGGGCTTACTCATTCTTTTAAAGCTAAACACATGAATAAGCCTATGCAAGATAGACCCAAAACAATAAATCAAAACAGTAAGTTGACTTCTGTTTACTACAGGGTAATTTTGGAGCACTTTACTGTGTACTCATTCAGCTCTGGAAATACCATATTGGAATGTTGGGAGAAGCAAGTATGAGCGTGGTATTGCTCCATGTGCATCTTAAAACCAGTGTGCAGAATGAGGAGCTAGTGATCCTCAGTTCTAGCTCAGACTCTGAAAGCTCAACATCAAGCACGCTATTACTGCTTTACAGTTTAGCTTTCTGTCAATACTTTGGCCTATAAATCGAACAAGCATGTATTCCTAGGACTAAGAATGGGTACGAAGGCAGATACCATGGTTCAGCTGATGCATGTTAACTAGTTGAATTGAGATAACTGGACCGTATGTCTGGGCCCTTTTTATTTCTCTAGGAAAGTCATATAGCATCTCTGGTTCTGCCTTGCTTAGAGCCAAAAGAAATAGAGGTAGAGACTGAGGCAGACTAGAAATTATAATCTTGGCAGTGCACAGAAATTCATCTATTTAAGTACAAGCATACTATGTAACAGTTGCTCCCAACATAATTTGAGGCAGATGCCCTCAGTCTGTCCCTCTCAAAACTCAGTTTACAGTTCCTCTCACTATTTCCAGCTGTAGGAGAGGCAAGAAACAGTCTGAAGGCTTCAGTATTCCCCTTTTCCATAGAAATGTAGGTGAAAATCTCATTTACCTCTGGGAAACAGTCTATTTAGCCTATTTTTGCTGTGTGTTAACTGCAGCTTGTAAGAAACTATACAGTCTGTTACCTTACTTTTAATATTATATTTCTAATTTGTAGTGTTCTGAATCTAAATATGCCTGTCTCTGTAATCCTGCTGGGAGGGTGGGAAACTGATTGCATCTCAGATAAATTGGCTCAGTAGGAAATGCTCCTCCCTTATCCTCCAAAAACATGCAACTGTTTAGTACCAGCACATTCTCAAAATTTAGATCACAGTCAACAGTATCATGCAAAGAGAGTGGGGCATCTGAAATGATGTGGAGCTTTAATGGCACAGGAAAACATTTGAGTCTTTTAGCGAGAGCATGTTGTAGTTGGGTAGCTGTTTTCTTCCTTGGGTACTGCAGTAGAAGAAAACAGGGAAAACGGAAAAGGAAAGGAAAAGGATCGGACCTGTTGAGAGAGAGGGAAAGTGGACATTTTTAACAGTAAATTGAAAATAGGGTGACCCTACCTGCTTCAATTTGGTGTCATGTATGTATTTTTGCATGATTTTACTAGGATTCAGAAATTCCAGTGTGACTGCAAGGTTAATACTTAACTAGCAACTGGGGTGGACATTCAGAATACCTTCAGCTCTCATTAAAATTAATTGGAATTGAGAGTTCTCAACATCTGGCGTCATTGGGCCCATCCTGAGCACCTTTGTGAAAGGCCATTATAAATAACCTTTTTTAGTAGATGTATATGAAGTTATATGAGAGTGTATAACACTGAAGATACGTTGTATTTAGTGCCTGAAAAGGGAATTGATCATTAGGCTTCTTTACGTCATCAGTTACTTCATACGTATGTTTACTTTTTCAGTTATCCCTTTTTAATATGCTTTGGCAATTATTGCATTAGCAGACAAATATTCATGCTGAGACTAAATCTAAAGAAAATATGACTTTATACTGAACCCCAGTAATGATTCCCCATGTGAGAGAAGAAGGTGTTATAAGACTGAGTTGTAAGCAATTTGGAAAGTGTGACATGTTGGCTGTGTGTCTCTTAACTAAATGAATAAGCTGGCAGTTGAGGAAAGGATGTGCTTTTAGCTGAGAAACAATTGGACAGAAAAGACGGACACTATGCCAAGCTGAATGAAAAGCCACTAGAGAAAATGTTCTGTGGCAGTTTCTTTTGAAGTGAGTTTCTGGATCTTTGGAAGGAGCTTGTCAGGGCTGGACTGAAAGTTCTCTCTAATTATTTGACTGCCAGAAGTTTAACTACAGCACACATTTACCTCAGGAGCAGACTGAGATTCAGGAAAAAGCTCAGAATAAAGCAGCCATGTGCTGTTTATGGTTATTTTGTATGACGCTGTTACCACAAAATACTGTTTCTCTCCCTCTTCCTTTGAGGCATAGCTTCTAGCAAATCCTGCCATTAGACTCAGAGTGTTCTCATGCACTACAGTTGGAATCAGGCATCAGCAGCTCTGTGTGGCTGCAACATCGAGTTAGGGGGTGACAGAAAAACAGCATCTCAGCCTTAGCCTAGCAGGAGGATGTCCAGAACGCCTGCCTGATGCCTTTAATTAAAGAATGACAGTACTTGAAAATTAGGTGTCCAAGTGTCACAAGAGCTTAGAGTTGGAAGAGTTAAGCAGCTGGGGCAGTCAATGGAGAGAATTGAGTGTATCTGAAGGGAGAGTCAGTACAAACCAGAGCCTTATTTTTCGGGGTTCTTGATCCCCTTTTCAGCTGAGATGTGTGTTTTACAGTTGCACAGTAAGTACTTCATCCAGCTGGGATCCAAACTGAGAATGCCTCTCCTGAGAGCAGGATACAGCTATGCTCTTTGTTGTGTAATTGCTATTGACAAGCACAAAAAGTAGGAGATGTGGTTTGAATTCTCTCCAGCCTGAAGAGGTTCATCCCCAGCCTTTCCATGTGCTAGATGAGTCCCCTGCTGCTGTGTCCCAGAGAATAACTGTACCAGTAGAGGATCCTCCTTCACCCTTGCTGCTTGGAGTGGGGTGTTGTGTTGCCAGGAATGCAAGAAGGCAAACAAACACGAGCAAGCCTGAGTTGGTAAAGTAATGCAAGAGGGGGAGCCAACTCATTTATCTCTTTATCTAATGATTGTTTAATGCAAAATTCTAAACTGGGCTAAAGTAAAAGATGAAAAAGAAGTAACAATCAGAAGCAAATTTCCAGATCCTACAGTCTCAAAAGTCATACAATAGCAGGTGGGTATATCCTCTATGAAATTATAAAAGGAAAACTAAACTGGGTGAATATTTATTAGTGAGAACATGGGAAACAGTTCCATGTGAATAAGGCAGCTAGACTTTGACCATTTCCTGCTTCATCTCACTGTTTAGGCTGTTGTGCTTGCTGCAGAATGGATTAGAGCTGTTTTCAAAAACAGATTCTTCCTTTTGGAAAATCGGCTACTGGCAGCAGTGTCTAGCTGTACAATAGAGTCCAAGGTGATTGTCCCAATGGCTTCTGACTTCCTCTGGGGTCTGTAACGTGATTACATTGCTGTGGGGCTGGCTAGACTGCTCTTCCTCTGGGAGCAGTTTAACCTATAATTTGGAGGAATTTGCACTGTTACATATCTGTGTACAAAGGTAATATATTGTGGTTTGTGCTTTGGATGTGCGTTGTCTATTTCCACATACACTTTAAATTGAATCTGTGTTATACGAAATCAACATATTGCTTTCAAAGACCACCTACCATCAGGATCCTGACATCATGCTTTTCCTGAGAATCAGTGAGGTAAATTGTACAGATCATGCTTTCCAGCCTTCACTGTTCTTATAGCAAGCAGTTTGCTAATCAGACAGAGCAGTAATAGTTGAAACACTCTTCTTTTTAATATAAAAATGTTCACATTTTACATATGTTTTATCCATTCTTTTATTTTACATGTACAGTTGGGACTTTTGTAATGTTCTTAATCCCCACTGGCCTTATTGACTTTGCAATGATTTAAAGATTTTAAGGATTTTAATTCTCCTAGTCCTTTCCCTCTTCGCTCTTAACATTTCTACCTTTAGATTTTATTGGCCTCAGGAAAAATTAATAAGCAGTAGCTATTTTTAATAAATCTTTGGTTTATTTCCATTGCATCTATCCTCTCCAGTATAAAGAACCTTTTTAGGATAAATACTGTGTTTTATACTTTGCTTTCCTACAGCTATCAGTATTAACTGTCAAAATTCTCTAAGTATTAACATGTGTCATGAAAATAGAATTCTTAATCAACTGTTTTACTAATTACTTACCAATGATGTCATTGTAATCATAATAGAATACAGAGCTGTAATGTGCTTTTAGTTGCATTTTCTTTCTGGCTTTGCATTGATTATATCCACCAAAACTTTTTTAAAAACTCACTCCATAGAATTTTCAGATCTCTTCTATTTTTCAAAGCTTTATCTTTGGAAGAGGAGTCAGATTTATTTCATATACCCAAGTAATCTTTACATTTGATTTCAACTTTTTAAATTTCATTAATAAATTATCCTCATTCAAATGTGTCATTTAAATTGTTTAATGACATGGAATGAATTTCCAATTATAATATCTGTTTCATAGTCATGGTAGATCCCTTTTCATAAGACAAAGGAAATCTAAACAGGAAGTAAATGAAATTTTGCAATGTTTTACTTAGTGTACATATTCATAGGAAATTTCAAGATTTTTTTACCTTGTTTAGTGTATATATTCATATGGAGCTTTTTGTTTTGTAGATTCAGTTTGATGTTAATATTATTGCTACGACAATTATTACTAGAATAATACAGCCACATTAAGCACTAAGGGACTTCTGGAGGTCATCTGGTCCAGCTTAAAGCGAGTCAAAGTTAGTTCAGACTGCTCAGGCTATGTCCAGTCGAGTTGTCTCATCTCTGGGGGTGGAGATTCCACAGCCCATCTGGGCAGCCTATTCCAGTGTTTGACAACTCTAGCTGTGAGAAAAATATTCTTAGTATTGTGGCAGCTGTACTGGGCTCAAATCAAGAGTCAAGACTATTTGGGGCTGGTTTTGTACTTCCAAAATGTAGAATATGTTTTAAGTTGTCCAAATAGCTTATTGACAGAAGAACAAAGAATTCAGAAAATAATCTTCCATACCAGAATGCTAGGATGATGTCTTCTCTGCTGGAGCATCTACCTTCTTAACAGTCAAACACTTGAAATCAGCAGCACTCCTTATGTTGCATATATGAGCTTTTTGCAGGACTTGATATTACTGGGTAGATGTGAGATAGGTAACACCACTATAAAAATTTCTTACTGATAACATATAATGTATGGACCAGAGCTGGTTAAAGCTGAGGTGTACCTGCTCCACAGATTTACTTATTTATACAGGGGACAACAATGATGCCAGAGAGTATTTTGTGAGCCGAAGCATTTGTATGTGTCATTGTTCATATCATCTAGGAAATTTTCTGGAGTCTCAGTTAGAGGGAATGGATCTGATCCTGTTCTGTGCCATTCAGATTATTATTGGTGGCTATGAGAAGTTTGCTATGGTTGATGAGCCCTAATAAAGCTAGAGATTAAGAATGTCTTTCTTTTGCAATATAAAGGACTATGTGGGTTGTACGTTTGGTATAATTTAGAGCAGTTTTCCCCTGAATGTTGTTATATTGTAATCTCATAGTCGAGTTGGTTTTTTTTCTGAGTCTGAATTAAAATCTCCTCTGTGCAGCTAGACTGCTTCTTTGTACTCATTCTTAAGGATGTAGCAATCATTGCATTGGGATATTGGGAATTCTGAATCTTTTAATGCTTTTTAAAATTGGGACTGCTCATTGTAGCTGCAGTTATTAGAATAAATCTTTTTAGTCAGTACCACCCTGATGTTAAACTTCAATGGGGAAAGGGCTGGATTTTGGACTGGTACCATTTCTCCAGGTAGAAGTTTAAAGTTAGTTCAAAATTGGTTTTGTTTACCTTGTAGTTCAGATGGAGATGGTTCACGGTTTACTTTAGGTGAATATTTTATGGAGAGGTAAGAGAAGAGGAAAAGGAGAAGCATTTCACTTTCATATTCAGAGGTTTGGGGTTATTTTCCTTTTTTTTTTTTTTTTTCTTTTTCTTTTTTTTCCAGTGGCAGCTGTTTGAAGCTGCTCAGGAGTTTGGAATGTTACAGTGACTCTCAGGGAGCTGGATTAGTGGGCAGGTGATGCAGTCATGGGTATCACATACCTCTCCAATTTTTCACATGGGTATTACCTCCATGTATATGGAGTGTGAGTGTGTACTATATACATATATCTTCCAGAAACCCCAGGCAGCTGTATTTTTGTTGATAATATATATAAAACAACATCACAGTCAGGTGGTGGGAAAAATAGTGCATTTCATGAATTTATGAAATACTGTAAAAGTATCCATTTACATGCTAACTATGACAACACAAGTCTGAAATTATTTCTTTTTTCCTGTAAAAGTATCCTTTCTACTAACAATGAACATTCTCACTTTAAAAAGTAGACAACAGAATATGTTCATAGCATTATGACAAAAAAGTGTTGCAGTCTGCAAGTTAATAAAGAGCAGCCATGTGATGAATGTCATTTAGTTCTACTTTTGTCCCATATGTCCTGGGTCTAGAAATTAAAGATAGGTTTCCTACCCACTAGTGCAGGCTGTCACTGCTAAGTGTTTCCAGACTCGCTGCGTGTGTGTGCTTTAAACCCATGTACACGTAGCATGTCTCATGCACAGGGGATAATACATTTATAATTTTAGCATCATGCTCTGTAACATTAATTCTTACAGCCTGACTGATAAGTTTTAACGGGGGGATTTTGTCTAATCTTGTTTTCATGAAACGTTCATTCTTGGTACTTTTTACTTTCTCCTTTTTAAAATGATTAAGTACTCCCATAACTTTTAAGCAGTCTTTACTGGTAAAGTAACTTGAAACAAGTACTGAGTTCTTGTCTTTGATAGGCGCAATCTGGATGTGGCCTGGGCAGGAGGAGAGGGTGAATGTTCTTGAACTGGCTGATGTTCTGCAGACCAAGACAAAATTCCTGTGGGAAGGCTGAGGATGACCTGCCACGGAGATCACTGCTGTTCTCTTACGCATAAGCACAGTGTCTTCTCAGGCAGGGACTGGCATGAGGGCGAGAGTGCAAGGTGGGTCTCCTGCCCTCCTATGTACCGTTTTGGGGAAACGGCGAGTGTTTAGCTGGCATGCCCAGTCCTTTTATTCTTACACTGTTAAGTGTTACAAAAAGACTTCCCCTTCTGTTTATGGACCACATGAAGTCGAAGAGAATCTTTCCGTTGCCTTTGTCATGCATTGCAGGAGGCCTTATGTGAAAAGTCAAAGCTGTGGTATTTCTGCAACATAGGACAGAAGTTTCCTGTGGCTGTGTTTCTGCTATAATCTATCTCACAGAAAGGAGGCTACTGTATGAAAACCAACCAGCATGAGGCTACTGAAGGACTACTGTGTTTTTATAGCCATATACATGTTGGAAGGACTGCTCTAAGAAGGCTCAGTTAAAAAACAAGATTACTTTGGACCTGGGAAGAACTTTCTAGGCTTCAAATGGAGCTTTAAGTGTTCATGATCCAAACTATGCGATTCAAGTGCCCATGAAAAAAAGGGACATAGACTTATTGCTGCAACTCTTTTTATATTTTGAGTTCTTAAACTGGGATAGGGAAAGATGTCTAGGTTTCAGTGGATAGTTGCTCAGCACCATTCTGAAAACATAGCTATTACCATATGGTCTATTAGGTTATGAGCCTGAGCCTGTGGTGTCCAAAGTCACAAGTCAGTTTTTTAAAAGATAATTCGCATTAGTAAAATTAATTCCAACTAGAAAGTATTGCATGCTATGCAGGTTGTGTAAAGATATTTTAATACAGTTCTATTCCTGCCTTTGAGCAATGAAGCATTCTGAAACAAAGTATCATGCATTTAAGTGTTTCTTAATTGTTTTTAAAGTAATTTATCAATAACAAGTATTTTTATTCAGAGAAATAACAAAATGATAACTGTCTACATATAGAGCAAGAACTAGGTAGCCAACCAACACTGTCACGGTGTACTTATGTGTAGTGTAATTTCTGTTGCACTTTAGTAAAAAATTAATCATTGATGACCTCATGGGTCTTTAAATGAGACATGCAATTAATTTACTGCCATAAAGAATATAGATCACCTGCAGCACTGATACTCTTGATTTTAGGGATCTTTCTAAAGAATATGTCTAGACATTCAGAAGGTGTGTTTTTATGGAGGTCTTGTAAAATCCCTCTTCACTTGAGTTCTTTTTTTAAAAAAAAAGTTTCATCATAAATGTGGTGCATGTAAAAGGTCTCAAAGGTCCCTTGGATCATTTCAGCCTTGCAAATTTATTCATGTGAGGCCCATTCATATGAAATGGTTTGGTTTGTAACCCTCCTTTTTCTTTGCCATATTACGTAGGAGTAACTTGATTTTGAAATTATCATCTACCTACTGCAGAAATGGTAGGAGGCATAGAAGTGGGTTTGTGACATGCGCAATCTTTGTGGTAGAAAATAGTAGCAAGCTGACTTAGGGGCAGTACAAAAGTACTGTAAAAATGTTTGATTGCTGCTTAAACCTAAACAAAGACATATAAAACCAATAATAAATATGTATGCAGCCCTCTAATATGCTTGGTTGTACAATTTCTGACTGGAAAAGCATAAGTGAGTAATTAGATAATTGCTGCCTTGATTGAGCTTAATAGGAAACATTTCAATTAGGCTAAAACTACACAGAGAGGAAGTAGGCTTTTACAAAGGGAAACATTCCTTGTCATGCAACTGTCAGCTTTTGCCCACACTAAGAGATGGGATTAAGTGGATCTATGCAAAGGAAACAAAAAGGCGGGAAAAAAAAAAGATTGTAGTAATTAGACTTGTACTTAAACAGTGTCTTCTGATACAATTTCTTGATGATTTCAGTTTTGATAACATAGCTCTTAGAAACCTCTTGGCTGCAACAGATTATGATGTTAAATCCATGGAAGAGGTTAAGTTTCTGCTTTAAAAAAAAGAGACAGAGAGAGGAAGAAAAAACTTTTCTCATTCTGCATAATTTAACATTTTTTCAGATTATACTCACCTGCCAACATTGTAAAAAGTGAAATGTAAGGTGCATATTTATTCCTTGTGGAAAGTGCCTATGCACTATGGAGAATACAGGAACTTCTCTGCAGGACTACTTGTGTGTCAGGAGCTGATTCCCTCTTGGTGGTGAATAGATGAATACCTAAGCCAGGACTGTGAGACAGCTGGGAAGTTTTCTCATGGGTACTTCCAGAGACTCCAGCCATTCCCACTGCCACACGTGGCAGTGTAGCTCATGGCCATTTTGTCCATGTTAATGCCATCCTTGCAGTTAGGAAAGATGGTTCTTCCATGACTGGCTGCTATGTTAAAATAAAACGGAACAGATGCTCTGTTGTCGTCTAGTATTACCCCCGCTGAGGCTGCGTGGCTGCTGCTGCTGCTGCTGCTGAAGTCACGCAGCAATTACACAGCTTGTAAGTCCATTACAGCTCCTATGGGCCCAGAAATGCAGCTAGGGACAGGGAGGAGTGGGAGCACCAAGATGCATGAGTCGAGCAGCATACAGGAGGGTGAAATGCATGTTTATGGCACACAAGCACTGCTTTTCTCTTGTGGAAAAGGCTTTTCCTTGTTTTGCCTGTCTGGACAAGTGGCTGCTCAACAGACATTTACCATCTAAGAGAAAAACAATTTTCATCCAGCTAGAAACTGTTAGATTACAATTGCCTGCTCTTTATTCATTAATCCATTGTAAGCCACCAAGTCTCTGAATGACATTACCATTAGCTTCAATACTTTATATTTAGCTGCAATGGAAGTTTTATAAGCTAAGCAGGACTGTGCTGGTTTTAGTGCTCTGATCAGTGACTAAGAAGGACACATCTATGTTGCAAACAAAGCCGGTCTTGGAGATGAACAGTCAGTCAGGACGTGCTTGTTTTTGGTGTGGGAGTTGTGGACACCACTGGGAGAGGTTAAATTATCTGTTAAATATTGCATCAGCATCCTAAGGTAGCATTAGGAGATACTGAGCTACTCGATGATTTGTCTTTTGGAAGCAATGCCTAATAGTGACACCAAATGTTTGCATTTATTAAAGGTGCCACAGGAGTCTATGGCTGTGCAGGCTGTACCCCATTGTGGTATTTTATGATAGAGGTTGGAGCGTTTCAATGATGAATGAAGGAATTTCACCTCTCTGAGGAGGGACTAGATTTCATCAATCAGTGTTTTGTAACTTTGTATTTAACTTTGGGTCTGAAAATCTGAAGCACTGATGTATGTTACTAGTAAAGATGCTAGTAAGAACTCCTTTAGGAGGAGGAGATGTATGTATGGCAATTTCCAAAATAGTAAATTTTTGCACGTCTGAAGAAAAAAAGGATGATTTCTAGTAAGTTTACACCTGCAATCTTGTATTTGGACACTAGGGCAGGAACAAGAGATGCTGAGTTCCATTAGGAATTGACCACTGATTTCAGAGGTAGGTTTGCATTATATGCCAAAAATGAGAATTAAGCTAGCATGAGTGTGAGCTCATCAATGAAGGTTAGATAGTGTTAGTTTCCATTTATGTGCACCAACATAGACCATGTTGCAGAAGGATTCACATAAACAGACACTAGCTTTGTTTTTTAATATACTTTTCTGCATGCAAAAGTTTAGTAAAAATAAAGTTCATTTTTCATATGCTAAAAATTAGATAGAATTTACATATTTTCACATGGTACAGCCAGTAATTCCCTTGAGGTCCTTGTGGAATTGTTACAATTGCTGCTGAAGCCTGGTGTCAGATTTGTTTAGCCTAGAAATTTTTGGCCTGAGGTAAAGAACCATTGGAGGTTTTCACATTTGCAGTTATAATTTAGTAATTTATGTTTGCATGATGTATGACAAATTGACTAATGACTACCCTAAAGAGAAATGCCAGCCTGGCTTTTCATATGCAGAAATCTTATGGCAATGTCAGGTGGACTGTCTACCCTACAGGGCAGAAATAACTCTCCTGCTCCATTCTTAAATTTTATATTTTAGTTAGGTACGGTTCCTCATGTAGTCTTTTTTTCCAGGAGCTGCTTTTAAATGGAGTTCTGCATTATGACAGAAGCTTGACATTCTGCCAGAAAAGTTGGAAATGAAGGCAACTTAAAATAAATACTGGTGATATTTCTCTTTCTCTCTCCCTTTCTCCTTCTCTTTTTCTCTCTCTCTTTTTTGAGGAAAGGCATATGTTCTTATCCTAACTTGTCCCAGTAGAGGGTCAATTACAACCAGTTGGCTGCAAGTCCAATCCAAGAAAAATACTGAGTACAGAAACTTCAGCAACAGGTACCAAGGGCCTCTAGTACAGTCAGTCATTCTCAGTACATATGAAATGTGAACATAAAGCCTATGGGTAAGATATTTTTAGGCTCTAAGTTTCCCATGATGGTCCAAAATGAATCAATAAATTAAAGCAGACATTTTTGTGTAGTTAGGTATTTTCCTGGATAACTCTTTAAATGTCCACAATAGTATGAGATCTTTTATGTGAATTGTGAGAATAGAACAATGTCTTATTTAGAAAAATATGCCTTGCCAAATGTTCACATATAGGCATATATTCTGCAGCTTGCTCCTGTAGGGTCAAGTAAACATTAAGCTATAGAGCTAAATAAAAAACCAAGCATGTATGCATAATAATAAACATGCATAAGAAAAAAAAAATAAATGTGGTCTGTTTTGCTGATGTCAGTCCTTATATCCTCACACACTGTGTCTTAGGACCATCTTGCAGCAGTGGAATTCACCTCCGGTGAAATAAGTTTCTCCCAGATCAACTAAGGTAAGCATCAGTATATTGAATGGCAGAGCTCTGCCAGATTGGCATGGGAGCTTTGGCCGCTGCACAGATACGATGGTGTTGAGACCAAGGCCGATGTTAGTATTTAGCAGTATCTTTGGGCAAGTATGTTTAAAGACCAGGCAAAGTTTAGACTTGAAGATACATGATTTATTCCACAGATAAGCTGCAGAGGGAGAGGTAAATGTTACTCTTTTGGTGGAAGCATTTAATTAAGCTGACCTCTCTTCTGTACCTCAGTATTTACAGAATGAAGAGGGAATATGTGGCTGCTAACATTACTATTTATGCTGCATCTTGATTAGACTTGGACAGAGAGAGCAGCAGCACAGGTTTGAAATAGCCCTGTTCCACCTTATTCAGGAGACCTTTTGTCTCAGCCCTTGCATGCATTTCCTTTCTGTGTTTTCTCATCTGTGTGCTTTCAGCATGGACTTATGATCATTCTTAGCCCCTGAGACCCTAGATGCACCTGATGGACCAACACCCTGATCATTCTGTTGGCATTCAAGGACTAAAAGCAAAACTCTAAGCACAAAATGAAGAGTCGAGGTTTCCCAGCTAAAGCAACGAATTGTTCAAACCCTCTGCAGGCTCTGTAACACATTTTAGCAGATTACATGAA
>VYZV01028871.1:75006-92008 GCA_013401275.1 Pandion haliaetus | reverse complement strand
TTTTTTTTTTTCTGGAGGGATCTCAACTCATTGCTACTGTCCTTGGTTTTCCCCAGCTTTGAAGATGGGCGACAGCATTTCTGGGATTAGGCTGGGCAGTTTCTGGTTCAGCACAGGGGAATGGGAGCCCAAGCCCAGAGCATTTGTTTCCTAAATGGGAGAGACACCGAGGGTGCAGGAGCTCCTGCCCTGTGAGTGTCCCGTTCTTCTCCCATTTCTTTCCCATTTTCCTCCTCTTCGAGCCATTTTCTTCCTGTGTTTCCACCAAAAGAACTGAGTTCCCTGCTTTAATCAAGTGTGCCACAGAAATGGGATGGCTGGCAGGACCAGCGGATACAATGGGCAGAAATGCGCAGCCAACTGCTTTGTGTTCCTTTGATATTTGAAATATTGACAACCAGCTCCAGAGCAACTTCTAGAAACCTCAGTGTGGGAAATGGCTTTTCTACCAAGTGCCTTTCTGCTGGGAAAGACAATTTTTGGCAGAAATTTCAAGCCCTGGGTGAATCTGTCATCTCACCAGAAAGCCCCTGTCACCCAGACACAACTGTTCGCTATGCAAAGAGCAATTGGCTTGCGCCGGGTTTCGCAGCACCATCCTTCCAAAAATCACACCGTGACCCCAATTAGCGCTCCGGAGAAGCAGATAATGAGTGCTTCTTCTAATGCCCTTTTCAGCATGTTTGCTTAGTATGAATCTTATGATCTGCCTCCATCAGTCAAGGCGCACCCGGAATTCATCCCTTATTCTCCGACCTTCTGAGCTCGCCCAGTTGTGATCAAGGGAAGTTTTTCCAAAGGATTTTGGCTTCTTTTCGCTCTTGGATTTCCCCCAGATAATCGTGATTCTTTTTTTCTTCTCAGATTTAGACACCCACGCGCACACCAGAAGAAAGGATCTGCCAAGAGCAGAGCGAGGGCAGTCCCGCACCCGACAGCAGTTTCTCTCTGCCTGGCAGGGTATTTTCTACCAGGGCTCTGCCGTTTGAACCGCGGGAGCTGGCTCCAGTTGGCTGAGAACCCCCCAGTATCGTTTCCACTCCATAATTGGGCAAGCGCTGCTCTTCCTATCAGATCTTCAGCGCAAGCACTAACTCGTGTTTGCAAGTCTTCAGTGAATAATAAGGAATATTCAAGGAAAATCTTGCACTTTTTCTCATCTCCTTTCTGCCAGGAAACTCATTTTTTGGGATACCTGTGGGAAGCGAAGGCAGCTGAAGCACAGGCAGCTCACAAGCACAGGCAGTTCTCGCATGACTATTCATGGGCAATCTTTGGAATATTTGCTTCAACGCAAAGCAGATTTGGAGGAAAAACAGGAAACCTGCAAGCCTGCGAAAGGCAGAGCCGGGGGAGCGGCGCGACAAGCCTTCGCCGATGACTCCTTGCTGTAACTCTGCTGCTGCTAAGACTCATCTCAGCACTACGGGAAGGTTCTCTGCTAGCTCCTTCAGCTCGTTTATATCGCGGTGGTTCCCCGCCCCCCCCCCNTCCTTAATAACTCTACGACTAAAAGCAATTAAAGAGTTCAGTGAGCAGCATCAATTTCAGCAGTGCCTCTAAAGCATGTCCAGCCCAGATAAGCCCTGCCTGGAAGGCAGCGGGAGGGCAGGGGAGCCTGGGTGGGTGCCTGGCTGTGCGAAGCCCCACACCGCAGGTGGCATGGGGGGGGGTGGGTGGTCCTTGATGCCCCCAGCCCAAGCCCTCCAGCCCTCCCAGGTGCCCCCAAGCCTTTTGCTCAGAGGGTAGATGGCTGGCAGGGGGGCACGGCCCCGGCACCCTGCCCACACACCCCTTCACCAGAAGATGCTGCTTCTCTGATGAATGATGCTTAAAACAAAACAAAGAGAGAGAGAGAGACGGGTTTTTCTTTTCCAAGGAAGCAACAGATCAAAACCAACTGTATCTGCGAGGCAGACGACAATTACTGGCAATAACCTACCCGCAGCCGCTGCTGGGGAAGCAACGCCGAGCGAGATGCGGGGGGCCGAAGGGGTCCTCGGAGAGACTGGCTCTGAAATGCAAGGGACAGACGTAAACAGGGGTTCAGCCATAAAAAGGGACACTCAGCTGCGTGTACGGGGCAGCCCACTTAAAAGCCGGGCTGTCCAAAAGCCAAACCTGCAGAAGGGGTGAAGCAACACAGACCTCGGGGATCAGGGCAGCGGGCAGGGAGCCGGCTCTGCCCCCGGGAGGGTGGGCAGGGCGGGGGGCTGGAGGGGTCCCCTTCCCCTGCCAAAGGGGGAAGCCTTTGTACCGCTGTGGACAGCCGATACGGACACGGCCAGATGCCCAAGTGCCCTCGCTGGCACACAGAAAGCCCTTTCAGCCATAACTACTTTGCATTCTCTCTGACAAAGGGCTTCTGCTTCCATCTCAGCAGTAATAAACACCGAGGCAGGAAAGGTAACCTCTTCCCACAGCATTTTAATGAAGAAAACACCCACTGAGATGTAACCGGCAGCCGCGGCTCCCTGCCTGTCGGTCTTCCTTCTACCTTGCCTCGTGCAAGGATGCGGCTAACCGCCCTGCTGCAGCCGCACAAGACACCCCGGCAGCAGGCGCCGGCGATGCAAGGTCACTGCAAATGCCACATCACGGGTCTTTCGACGTCGGAGAGCGGGGCATCCCCGAAACGGGGCACCGCGACGTGTGGGTAGCAGGCTGGAGGGGGCCGGCAGCAGGCACAGCCGGGAGAGGAGCGGGCGGCAGCACCCAGAAAGAGGGGAGGAAATCTGCATAAATTAGCAGGAGGCAATTTTCCACTCATCTTCTAATCACCCGCTGCACACGCCGCTCTGCAAAGCTAATAACAAAGCGGGGCGGTTTTAGTCCATAAGCATGCTTAAACAAAATAGAGATACCGGGCTTTTAATGTCAACACATCCTTAATTACCAGGGAGCAGGTACTTGATCCGGGTAAGCCAGTGCCAGCTTTCTAGTAACAGGGCTGCGCACAACCCGGGCAGGACCAGTCCCGCGGTGCGGTGCCAAGCACCCGGGGCAGGATCCTGCCCTCCCCCTGGTACCCGCAGCCCTCCCTTGGCCCGGCTTCTTCAGACGATGCTGGTCCAGGCTGCTTTTCTCCTGCAGCCTGGTCCCTGCTACCCCGGCATCGCTCCTGCCTGCCTCCACCCAGTGCCGAGGTGCCGGCTGCTGCGATAAGCAACCTTTGCTGATGGGCAAACGCGATGTGGCTTCTTACCCCCTGGGCACCCCGTCCTCTGAGCTGGAGAACTGCTCAAAACCACACGAGGATTCATTACACCGCTCGGGTGTGCAATACGCAGCTGCAGTGCGCGCTGGCGACTTGCAGTACAGGTGTTTGTGCTGTGCTGCTTGTGGTTTGAAGGACCATAAAGAGGTGATGGGGAAGGTGTCTGCCGCCAACGTAGCCCTGCCAGTTCCTGGGAACCGCTGACATTTCCCTGCAGCTCACTTGGCCTCGGCAGCCCCCAGCACAGCTCACCCCCCCGCTGGCCCTGCTGATGGCTGTTTGACTTTTCTCTAAAGCCAGCCAGCAGCTCTGATGCCATCTTCGGGTATTGCCCGCAGAAGAATTAAATAAAAGTGAGAATGATTTCTTGAAATGTTCCGATTTTCACTGAAAACACAAAGGATTTTTCCTCCCAGAAACGTGGTTTGCAGCTGGAGGTTTCTTTAACTGAAAAAAAAAGTATGAAATGTATGCTAACAAAACACAACTTTGAGGGGTGGTGGGGAGAAACAACCTGAAAGCCCAAATATCTGTTGGAAAACCATTGGTGGGAAGTTCGGAAAGCCCCACTAACAACAAGCACCACAAAGACAAAGGCTGCCAAGTGCTTGGGTTAAAGCAGGCAAATTCACTTCTGGCAGAGTGGCCCCCGGGCAGAGGGGCTGGGGGAGCAGCAGCCTGCCCTTGCCCCTTCCCCAGGGTCCCCAGCACCCAAGGTGGGCTCACCCCTAACACATAGCTGTTGCACCCAGGACACCCGGGTCCCTTCGGTGCTATCCCCACATCACTCAATCCAGTTAACTGCAGTCACCCCACTGTCAGTGCAATTAGGAAGAAAAGCTAAATTGACCTAAATGCAAGTGTTTGGCCCAAGCCTGAGGCACCCTCGGCTCTTCTGCAGAAGTGAGGTGGGGAAGCGAAGCACCGTGAGCAAGTCAAATCCTCCCCGGTGAAACCAGACCCGGGTCGCAGCACCACCGGGGCTGGCACCGTCGTCCTCGCGACTCCCTCTGCATTTTGCCTTTTTTTAGGGAAAAGCTGGGGTGTCGGAGCGCTTTCCCAGCCGCAGCTTGAGAGCGTGGCCCCGAGATTCCCTGCGGCGGGGAGATGCGGCTCCCGCGGAGGAGCCCAGACGGGTGAGGCTCACTCCTGTCAAAACATTTCAGAATAATAGTCATAAAGCAGAGCCAGATCAAAACAAGTTAAAACAGAGCCGCCAAGGTCTGGTCACCTCATAAACCACAGATAAAGCCAGAAAGGCCTCGCTAAAGCAGGTTTGATCTTCCTCCCTTCCTGTATCTCTTTCATAAACATCTTTGGGAGCCACAGGAGAAGAGTCTTATTGATGAAGTCCGAAAACTAACATCCTATGGATGCTGGGAAAGCCCAGCTAACTATCCCACGCTTAATCCTCCCTGTCCACAGCAGCGCCAACCTCAACAAATTCTGCCAGCTCTGCAGAACGGCTGGCCATCCCGCCCCAAGGACTCCTCTGTTTACTTTAAGCCGATTTCTGTCAAGCTCCTCACTCAAGAAGAGACAAAAATTGGAAAAAAAGAGGCCCTTCGGCCACCCCTTTCCTCCCAGCTGTCCGACCTCGGCAGGGTGTTGACCGAAGGAGCGGGTACCATTGACAGGAGGAGAAGCATCTCAAGAGCTTTTGTCAAGCCTGAGGAGCTTTTCCAAAAGCTCCCTCTACCTTCCGCTATTCTTGTGCTGCTGTTCCTGGAAGCTGTTAAAAGGAGCATCCCTCCTGGCCAGTCCCGCTCCTCTCTGGCTGGGCTGAAGCTGCAGAGCAGAGCCCTGAGGAGCACAGCATCCCTCCCCTGAATTTTCAGCCCATTTAGCTCATGCGCCATTTGGGACAGCAACCTGCAAAGTCTCCAGTTTCAGATGCTCTGGGAGGAAAGCAGGGTGAACTCCGCATCCTGGCAGGGATGGAGTTGTCCCTGAGCAGCTCTGCTCCGTGTGTGGTGGCCCCTGCCTGGGTCCGGCTGCCCCACGGCAGCTCGTGGGGCCGGGGCAGGTCTGTCCACACCCGGCCGTGCTGTAATGCGAGTGCAATTAGAGTAATTGAGCTCAGCTCTTGGAAGATGTTTTAAGCAGAGAGGCTGCTGTGCAGTAGTTGGGTTCTCTAAAAGCTTTCTACAAGGTCTCTCAGCAGAGACTGGTGAGGCAAGAGAACTGCCCTGGGTTAAATGAGAAGGTCTTGCAGATTAACCACTGGTTAAAGACAGCGAACAAGGATTTGGCGTGAACGGCCTGCCGCTGCAGTGGAGAGGGCTTTCAGCGAGGTCCCGTGGGAGCCTTGGCCAGGGACCTCGACTGGTTCCCTCCCAGAAATGATCTGGGAGAGGAGAGAGCGCAGGGAAGCAGTGAGCTTGTACACGGCACCAAATTATTCAGGCAGCCAAATCTAATGCTGACACTAAAGAATTGCAGAGAAATGTAATGATCGTGCGGAACAGGGCAATAAAATGGCAGATGAACTTCACTGTTCATAATTGCAAAGTAATGAACATGAAAAGCATTATCCCCACTGTACACGCACAGCGACAGGCTCTGTATCAGCAATTACTGGTCTTTAAAGAGATCTTGGAGACATTGCAGAGAGCTCTTTGAAGACATCCTTTCAACGATTAGTGAGAGTCAAAAAAGGCAAGTGGAATATTAAGAACTCTTAGAGCCAGAAGAGAGAACAAAAGAGAAAAATGTAATTTCTCCTTCATCTGGAGCTGTGGAGCTCCTGCAGCTTAGCTCCAACTGACCCACGCCATAAAGAGAAGAGACGGTGCAGAAAAGCATTGCAACACTGATCAAAGGTTTGGAATAGCACGTGTACGGAGAGAGTTAAAATGGACCAGGACCCCACAGCCTGGAAATGAGGATGAAGAGACAAGTAACTGAAAATTATAGAGGGTTACAAAAGAGTGAGTGGAAAAATTGACAATGCAGTCCTTGGACAACAGCTTTAACGCGAAGGAGTAGAAATACTTTTCCCGCAAAGTGGCTTCATCGAATTGTGGGACTCGTCACCAGAGGAGACTCCTCGCCACCCTGATGGCTCTCCGTGGTCAGCTCAGCAGCCCGAGAACGGGCAGCGAGCAAAACCAGGATCAGCTCCAGCTTAGTCCTGCTGGGGCTCAGGCCGTGCTGGTGCTTGCACCGAGCGATGAACCTGGCCCAACAGTTTGCCTGGCTCTTGCAAGCGGCAGCTCTTCCCTCCCCGGCAGAGCCCTTTGATGTGCCATGTCTGTTTGACCATTGCAATCAAACAACACGTCGAGGTCCGTGAGACAAGAAAGCCGTGTCCCACAAGTTCTGCACGGCTTTCCGTGAAAGATGGAGAGCTTAGGGATGAGGAAAAGAAACGTGAAGAGGATGGAGCTGAGCACTGCGTTTGAGTCCTTCACCTGGAACTTCCTGGGAAAATTCTGGAGCTTCCTAGGGATCCACATGTCAGCAGTTTCTAGAGGTTTTTTTTTCCTAGAGCTGTGAATTTGGGGAGGGGGTGTTCCTCTTAAATCCTTCATCTAGATCCTTTCTTGCAATGCCCCACTGTTTTCTAGGAATTTTCCATATCTTCCCAGGAATTCCTCAGTCTAAAGCCTTTCTGCATTTTTCACAGGCCTTTCTATGACTTGTTTCTAGAACATTTCCAGGAATATTCAAGGGCTTCATAGGGCTTCCCCGATCTGGAACATTTCAAGGAATGCCCTACAACTTCACTGATGTTCCTCCATCTAGGAACTTCCCAGGAATTTTCCAGTTTTCCCAGGAGTTGTCTGTCTTTCAGGAGTTTTCTGGTATTTCCTTATCTACAACCTGTCTAGGAGCATCCCAAAGCATTTCAAGAATCCCACAAGGGCTCTCAAGAAATTCCTCAGTCTAGAATCTTTTTAAGAAATTCTCCAAATACTTTTCAGAAACTTCCCCATCTAGGAAACCCTCAGTCTTGGACTTTTCTCAGACTTTTCCACTGCTTTCTAGAAATTCCTCAGATGAGGACCTCTCCAGAAATTTTCCTGGTGATTTCTAATAATTTTCTTTGTGCTTTCCAGGACGTTTTCACCTGCCCTTCAGGAACACCTCCAATGTTCCAAGGAATTTTCCAAATGCTTCCTTAGGAATTTATCCCCGTTTTGTGGGAGTTTTCCCAAGCCCTCTGATTTCTGCAGCATGCCCACTGGGATACCAACCTCCCTGGACAGCCCAAGACAGCACAGAAGAAGGGAAATCTCCCTTTGCTATCCCATCCCCTTGAGCCATCCCGACATCTGGACGGAGAGCAAAGTTGCAGCATCCCAGGACCCGGCTGCATCCGTGGATGTCGGTGCAGCCCCACCAGCTTGCACCAGCTCTGCATGATGCATGTGTCGGTGGCACACGGAAGGGTTAAGCCCACGAGCCCCGCAGAGCTGGGAGGGGGCGGGGGGAAGCATCTCTGCAGCATCCACAACCTGCCCTTGCAAATCGGATTCGTCCCTTGCCCCCGCCCCGAGCGTGGCCGTGGGGAGGTCGGTGCTCTCCTGGGACCTCTTCTGCAAGTCCCCAGAGACTGTGCCGGAGCGAGCAGCCCAGCCTGAGCTCCCCGTTGGGTTCGAGGAGGCCGATCTGTCACTGTCATGCCGAGAGCCGTATTCTGGGATGCGAGCCACGTTTCCGCTCCTTCCCTCATTCATCACCACCAATTAGCGGGGCGCACATGGTCTGCAGGCACAGGGGTGCTGCGGCAGCCAGCGCTGTCACAGGCACATGTGGCCAGCTGCGAGGAGAGAAGGAAAAAGCAAAGTTGGGAGCAAGGCAAGATAAATCACAGTGCTAAGCACCCGGATTACTGCAGAACATCTCCCGGCCAGGCCGGCTGCTCTTGCTGCTCCTGATGCTGCCTGCGGGACCACCATGGTCAGCCCCCAGTGAGGTGCCTGGAGGTGCTCAGGGCTCTTCACAAGCCCCTCTGCATGGCCTGGAAGCTGGACTCTGAGTTCCTGGCTTGACAAACTCAGCAACCACCAAACCAGGCATCCCCTTGCTTTGCAGCTTTGCACTGGTGGTTGCAGAACAAGCGTCTCCCAGGGACTCCTCGAGGAGCGGGGGGGGGGCCACCCAAGGGTCCTGACACCCACCGAGCTTGTGAGGTGACCTACAAGCTCTGCTCAATGCAGAGGGGAGGAGCGGGGTCTGCAGGAGCGGGCAGCTCTCCCCCCGCACAGACACCTGCGTGCCCACCACCCACCTCCGCCCAAGGGCTTTGCTGCAAACGAACGGCCCACAGGGCAGAAAGCCCTTTAAGGGCACAGAGGAGAAGTGCCGGGGAAAGCCGAGGTCCTACACCCCCAGTGCCGGTTTCGGGGAGCTCCTGCGAGCATGAGCAGGGTCCTGCCACCGTCCCCCCCACCAGCTGCACCCTGCCTGGCCGCTGACTCACGCCGGGTGGGATGGGCGCACCTCTTGTGCAAATATTTTCTGAAATGAAATAGCCAGCCGAGGCTGTATTTACTCTGTTTATCTTGCTGACATTATTTATTTCCTACCTGTCGATTGGAGGCTGGGGGACTGTCAGCACCGGGACGGGGCTGAGCGCGTCGCCGGTGCCGTGTTGACTTTGGCAGAGGGAAGGAGAGCCTGTCTGAGCAGGGTGGGATGCAAAGCCCTGCCGTCATGTGCAGCGGCGAGGAAGAAAGCAGGCAGAGCTGTGGCATTGAGAGGAGGGAGAGCTGGGTCCAGGTCTCCTGGGAGCGGGGCCACTGGGCCGCAGGGAGAACACACAGGGAGGAGCAAGGGGCAAGGTGGGGACATCAGTCCTGCAGCCCCGTTTTGTAGGAATTGGGAGGACAGGCAGGAGTGGGGGCTGGGGTAGCAGAAAGTGCTTCTCCTCCTGCCCCGGGGCTAATTCTGCAGCCAAATGGTCCGCAGCGATCCCCAAAGGACAGTGGAGATGGGTTGGACGGGGGGCAAACGTGGTGCTTTCTCTGGGCAAAGCAGCCCCAGCACCCACCTTCCTCCTCCTCCTCTCCTGCTGCCTGACCCGCAGTCTGGGCTTTCTACTGACAATAACCCCCCGGATTGCAAAATAGCCCAAAGGACCCCAAAAGCAGCACTGACCCCAGAGAAGAGCCACCCTCCCACACCCGGGCGTTTTGCACGAGCTGCCAGCTCGCGCGGGGACACGAGCGAGGGGTGACATCCGTGGCTGGGGACAGGCCGGGTGAGGCAGAGAGGTGCTGCACCCACCGGACCGACCTGGAGGCACCCGATTGTGCAAGAGGCGGCTTAGAGAGGAATTGGAGGATTTGGATCCTGGAGGATGCGGATCCTGTTTCTTGCTTAATTCCCCTGACATCCGATCCCTGGGGAGGCAGAGCGGATTCCTCTGCTCCCCCCACCGTCAGAGGGAACTTAAGACCAGTGACTAAGCAGGGCTGCTGAGCTCTGAGCCTTTCCTAGGGCCCTGACACTGCGGGTGATGCCTGGGGCTGTGGGTGCAGGATTAGGGTGGGCTCCCATGGCCGTGAATGGCCCCGATGCTGCCTGGGTGAGTGGGGACTGAGGGGGGGGGGAACAGTCACTGGTGGCCACCCAGCCCCGCTGCTGTGAGGAAACACTCGGCCATTTAGGAAAGCAGATTTCTAACAAAGCTGAGATCACGTTGCTGTTTAACTTAATCTGAGGCCGTTTGGTCTTCAAATCCTTCCTAATTCCTCGCAGATATTAATTACAGCGTATTGTACCCAGGCCTCAGGAACGGTAGCTCTTCCCAACATCCCATGCTGAGTGCCTTCCCTGAGATCTTGTTTGCAGGCAACGCTCCCCAGGCCAAATAAGCCCCTAGCCTAATGCACTAATTTAAATTAGATTTGGACCCTCCAGCCCTTCTCCACCACTTTCCTCTCATTTCCCTAAATCTGTATCACAGAGAAAACAGAAGGGATTTGGAGAGGCAGAGCTGGCTGCCTTCTCCAGCTCGCTTGGACCGTGGGATCCCGGCTTCGCCGGCGGCTCCCTCTCCCAGGACCAGTCGCTTGCTGCCTTCAGAAGAGCGTGACAGCGGGTGGATGCAGCTCCGGTGTCACCGTTGTCACCCCGGCTGGCTCGGGTGGGCTTTTTGGTCCTTGCTGCAGGGCTGGGGATGCTGCAGCGAGACACAGAGCTAAGTTAAGCTGTTGTCAGAGCCCTGGGGCACTGCGGGGCTGTCAGACCCTGAACAGACTCACCTGGGGCCCCCCACACCTGCCCATGGCTCTATTTAAGCTCAGCCTGGAGCCCTCAGCCCCTTCCTCACCTCGGTGCAGGCATGCTTGTCTCTGGCCCTGCCTCCAGCAGGGACCTCAGCTGTGTGGGTAACTTGTCTCTGGGGTGGGATGTGGATGCCTGTCGTGGCTTGTCTCCAGCTCTGGCTTTGCCCCTGGCTCCTGGGGGGCTTTGGAGCCGTGGTGCACCCGTGCCTCCAGCCCTGGCAGCGGGCAGAGGCCGGGCAGGGGTCTATCCCCCCCTCAGCACCAGCTGGAGACCTGGCAGGTGGGCAGGGGTAGGAAGGAGGTGGGCTGCGCACGCCCCAACAGCAGGGATGCTCTGCGGGGACAGCTCACAGGCTGGGCTGGGGGGGAGGCGCGGGGGGCAAGCGGTGAGCTCAGCCGGGGGTTTTGTGCTGACCTTTTAGCTGAATACCACTTTAATGAAATTGCAGTTTCGAGGGAAAGATGGGCGCGCTTGCTCAGCCTCTCTACAAACAGATTGCTCCCTGTGGGCCCTGCCTGGCAGGCAGGAGAGCATCCCACGCAGGCAGCTCTCCAGGCAGGGAAGCTCTCCCCTGGCCGGTGCACGGCTCCCAGGGGTGTTGGAAACACTTCACAGCACGAGTGACAGCCGGCTGGTACAACCGCCACGCACGGGATGGGAGATTTGGGGCCGTCATCACTTCTAGGCTGTATACGCAGGTGTGCTGCCTGCTCCCGGCGCGGGTGGGATGCTGGGGCTGTGCGAAGGCACACGTGGCGCGAGTCGAGCAGAAACTGTTATTGCAGAGTCACCTCCCAGAGCAAACACGAAGACCCCGGACAGTGCCCTTTGCCCGCAGCCGGTGACCTGTGGGCAGCACGTCGTGGCGGCCCAGGCTTTGCAGAGAACTCCAGGATGCAGAACCCTTCTCGGGCAATGATTTATGGTCGTCTCTGCCTCAAGCAGGCAGCGACTGTCTGCCTGATTGCCCGCAGAGCCCGGCCCCATCTCGCCACCCTGCTGGGACCAGGGCTGGGGTGAGGGGCTGCCTCCAGGCAGGCTGGAAGGCATGAATCAAAGCTTCTGAAATGCCCTTAGAGAAACCCACAGGGAGTGGGGGTGGAGCCCCGTGGCCCCCCAAGCAGGGGGTCAGACACATGGTCCTGCAGGAGGGCTGGGGATCGGGCAGGGGCTGCCCAGCCCCTCTCCTGCCCTGGGGATTGGCAGGGTTTTGGGGTGCCCACCCGGCATGGCCGTACCCTGCACTCCCCACAGCACCCTCCCGAGGCATTGCCGAGAGACTGGCCTTGCTCACCTTTGCTCTCCCCTCCCTCCCCTTGGGGAGTGCTTTAGTTTCAGTGGGGGTTTAGTTATGTATTATTTTTTTTTTTAAATCTGTTAATGTTTATGTCCAGGCAGCTGTCTGGGTTTGCTCAGGGGAGAAGCCCTCTCCCCAAGGGTTCCCATGGATGTGCCCAGCCTGCCCCCTCCTCACATCACCCCTGCAGCCTGCCCAACCCCTCATTGCTCATTAACCAACTCTTGCACCAAAGAATAATGAGTCGTAAATCACACCAGCAATCTGCCTGGACTTTAAACGCCAGCCCTCGGCGGAGGTGCCCAGCAATCCCACCGTGGGAAGGGGGAGAGTCGCCTGATCATCCTGACCCGGCCTCTTCTGGGCTGGCTTTCTTGGACTTTTGCATCTTGCGGGCTCTGACTTAATCTTGGAGCAAACAGTTGTGGGAGATAAGGAGGACGGGTGACCCGCCAAGCCCCTCTCCCTCCAACCCACACATCACCTTTGTTTTCCCTGTGCTGAGCCCTGCAGGTGTTTGCTCTGAGATCAGCCCCATCGCCCTGGGATGCCGGAGCAGCCAAAGTCTCCACCAGCCAACTGGGACCAGCATGGGCCGGCAGCACCCCAGCTCCATCCTGGTTATCTGCATCATGTTCTCGGTGGTGCCAGGTGCCCATGGCTGGGGGCTTTTTCCTTGTGTTTACCCCAGGCTAGCCCAGCTGCAGCATATGAGTGCTTGCAGCCGGGGCTAACATGGGGCAAAACGTGTTTGCTTCCATCCCGGGCGATGAAATCTCTTTCATTTCCTCCTTTACCTCATGCTTGCCGTGGGCTCTGCCAGCTCATGGCCTTGCCGCAGCTTTGCCGATGTGGGTAACTCGTTAAGCGATAACACCATCGCACCATATCCGCCTCAGTCCTGGCAGGGCTTCCGTGGGCACCTGTGACTCAGTCAAATAAAAGGGGTGAGGTAAACTGAGGGGGTGGGACTGGTCGTAAACCAGACAACACCTCCCCCAGATGCTTGAAAGATAGAAAATGGCATGTTTTCAGAGTCTTTCATTGAAACTGGGGGGGGNNTTTTTGTTAAAAGTGGGGGGGGGGGGGCGGGCAGGGACAGAGGACAGGAATTTGTTTCTTGGAGTGAAATAGGGAAATGTAAAAACTCCTTCCAAAACTTTCATTTTTTAATTTTCTTTCTCCACCCAAAATCCTCCATGTCAGGACTGACAAAAAGGAGGTTTTGACAACAGCCTCTGTCTCATACAAGCTGGGGAGGACTGCCTGTAGCAGTCCCGCAGAGGATGGACTGGTTTACTGTCACCCTTGCTCCTGTCCAGTTGCTGCACCCTCCGGCCTTCCCCTGCCCCGACACCCCCAGCCCCTGCTCTCCTTCTGAACCTCCCCCCGGGACATGCTTCTTCTGGGACACCTGAAAGACATTACCCAGCAGATGCTCTGTGGGAAGGGGAGCGGTGGGGTGGCTTCAGATGTGTTTACGAGAGTGACCTATCTTTGATCGAGACCTTTGCCTGCATCCTCCCTGCTCCGGGTCAGTGCACGAGGGCTGCGCTCGGAACAATGCTGCGGGGACTATCCTGTACCTGGAGCAGCTTCAACGTGGGGACTTCCCACCCCCTGTCAATCAGGTCCTCTCCTGGGACACCCCATGGGCACCTTCTCCTGCCATGCCCTGACACAAAGGGCTCTTGCACACCCTGTCCTCCTGGGAGCAGCGGCTGCAGCACTGAGCGTTTGGCTGTAGACGTCAGCCCTGTGAAACAAGATGCTGTTCCAAATTGCGACAGCTAAGAAAATGGCTGGGACCCCTGAGGGGGCAGAGAAGGCGGCTGCTGCCGTGTGCCTGCGGCTGGGGTCTGCAGGATGCCCCCCACCCATTTACACAGCTGATGGGTGAGGGTGCTCACCCCATTGCTGCCCCGTGGCGAGGTGCTGCCGGGGCCACAGCTCCCAGCTTGGTCCGCACCGGGCTTGCGTCGGATAAGGGCGAAACCGCAAAGCTCATCAGCTGCCCTGGAGGGGTGAGATCCTGGCTTCATGCTTTTTGTGTCAGGCAGTACGAGGACTGCAGCAGCATCCCCGCGCTGCTGGGACAGGGTCAGCCCAAGGGCCTGAGCAAGGGGTGTTTTTTCCAGGAGCTGCAGGACAGGAGGGTCTGCGTCCACCCTAGCTGCATCGACCCGGTTCAGGAGCAAAGTCTGCTCATGCAAACCTCTCGCAGCTCTGCATCAAAATAAATCCAGTCCCACGTGAGCCCTGCATGGGTTCCTGGGACCAGGGCATGGCCACCCCAGCCACTTCCTCGCTCGTTGAGTGCGTGCGTTTGTGCGGGGCCGTTTAATTGGCTTTGCAGCCGTATGAATCTCCCCGACATCGGGTCTGGGCCGTGCACATCTCCTCCGCGGGTCGGGACCCTGTCAGCAGCGGCGCAGGAAGGACGGCTGAGCTAAATTGTGCGTCCCCACCACACATGCTGCTCTGCTCATCGCCCCTTCCCTCCCCAGCCCCACGCATCCTCTCGGGTGCCCGACTGCCTCCTCCCAGCCGGGGCTGCACAAGTGCTTCCAGACACGGTTCAGGGCACGGGGGGCTTCTCTGGCCCCCCACCGGCAGCTGCGAAGATGGGAAAACAAGACCCCAGCCCGGCTCTGCTTCGGTGTCTGGTCGTCGCTGCTGAGCGAGTGGGTCGGTGAGGCAGGGTCCTGCCTGCAGCATCGGTGCCCTGCCAGCCCTGCCTGCTGCCTTGCCCCAGGCTCACAGCACTTGAGGGTCCCCATTCCGCAAGCCCAGGTTGCAAGTGCTGCCAGGCTCCCTCAGCTGCACCATCAGCTTCCCCAGAGAGGCTGGTTTCCCAGCAAAAAGGATGGGTTGCTGTGGGAGGTGGGTGGGCTCGTAGCTGGGGCACAGACCCTCGTGGATGGGGTAAAGCTGCTTTTTCTGCTCTGCTCCCCCTTTCCTGCTGCTGCGGCCCTGCTGGGACGCAGGGCTGGGTCTGGGAGCAGACACCAAAATTCCGCAGGTTGCTCCCGCTGCCGGCAGTGCTGCCATGGGGCATGGCACGGCACGGCGCTCCCGGCTAGCGCTTCTGCTGGAGCCTGCGGCACGGCCTGCGGTGGGAAACCAGCCTGGAAACATGGGGCTGCAGGAGGGAGCGCCTCATTTTGAGGAGGAGGGAACCGCTAGGACCCACCACCCTCCCACGGGAATGGCAGATTCTCGCCAGGTCCTACCGCTGCCTCAGAAATGCCCCTCAATGCTGCATGGGACTGCTGGGCTCGTGTTCCTGCACCCCAGCAGGTTCCCCACCGGAGTTTCCCTGCCCTGCTCCCTGCTGCCCTGTCCCCCCACCGGCACAGCCCCCCCTTCCCTGGCATCCGTGCTGGAGGCCAGTGTTGCACCCAACCGAGGTTTGCGTGCGTGGCACGCTGCCATCCCAGTGGCCCGGGTCCTGCAGCGACGTGCCCTCCCTTGCACAGGACAGCAGAGACGAGGGACTTCTGCCTTCTTGTTGACAGCCCCGCCAGCACCCTGCGGTCTTCTGAGCCAACTGCGCATCCACCTGCTCCCCAAGTCCTGAATCCTGCTGCCCGGGCCCCTGGGGTGGAGAGCTGCGGCACGGCTTTTCCCTTCACGGCAGCACGGTCCCCGAGTCTCAACGGCGATGCCGCAGCGGCTGGGCAATGCCACCGTTGCCCTTCCTTCAGACCAGCCCCGCACAGCCACCAGCGTGCTCACCCAGGAGCAATCGCTGCTCGGAACTGCTCAAATGCCTCTTTCAGCTTCCTCTCCCCCACTAAAAATCCCTTTTCCAGAGAAGCCTTGCGAAGCGCCTCAAGTCTTTGGGTTCACCTCTATGTTTATAATGAATTTCTCCTATGATTAATCTTTCTGAGAATCCTCTGCAGATCCACTTTGCGCTGGGGAGGGGACATTTCAGCTATTGCTCCAAATTTCTCTGGATTAGCAATTAAGACATCTTTTCTCACTCTATATCCAACGGAGAGAACTTCTGCTAGACCCATTACTGGTTTCACACAGCCTCGCTCTTTGTACAGGAGATATTTCCTCTGCACTATTTTCTCCAATCTTTCACTGAGGTATTTTTTTAGGGACCACAAGCTTAATTAAAGCGTTATTCATTATAACTTTAGCACCTAGTAACGCCTCAAAGACTTCATAATCCCCCTCTGAAAAGTCACAGGACCAGAATACCAAATGGCTTCAACGTTGGCTTGAAAGTAGTCAAGAGGTGCAGCTAAAATTACCGGCTCGATCCACCCAACATGACGTGCCAGCATCCGTCCTTTGCGAGCCTCTGCCACCTACCTTCCTCGCAGCACTTTGCTGTTGCTGCTTCAGCAGTGCTGGTGGGGCAGAGCTTCCCTCCATGGCTCTTTGCGGGAGGGTTCCTGGACCACCCAGACCCCCCCACCCCACCCCAAACCCCAGCCCCATCCTCGCCATCCGGAGGAGCTCGGCTGCTTCCCCTGCGGCAGGGCTCCTCTCACCCCTCTCTGTCCAAATCCAGCCACAGCTGCAGGGCTGGGCAGTAAGGATGTCACATCTCAGGGAAAAAAAAAAAAAAAAAGGAGGAGGGGAAGGGAAAATAATTCCAAAGAAGAGCACAGGACAATCAAAACGTGCTCTCCCCATATTTTCATATGCTTCTGTTTCAGTCATGAAGGCCATTTATTTTCAAATATGTTTTCCTGTCATTAACTTTAATTTCAGGATTTTTTGAAACAGAAAAGAACTAAACATTCACTAATTTGGACAGGTTTTCTCCTTTTTGCAGTGAAAAAAGAAAATAGTGGTGATTTGTTTGTGACAAAGTTGATGAATCGGCATTTTTAATAGAAAATTTTTTCCTTGGCCAGTTCTCGGCCCGATCTATGTAGTCTAGCAGCTGAGCTGCTTCATGCTTCTGGAGTCTTGGAGGAGGCTGGCCGTCCTTGTGCTCTCTGATGTGCCGGTGATTTCGGGAGCCCTCTTCGGCGGCGGCGGCGGCTCCCTCGCCCCTGCCCACGGCTGAGCTGGCTGGCATCACCGTCGCACATGCACTCGCTCTGAAAGAGTCTGGCGCAGAGAAGTCCTCTCTCTCCTCTGCAGTGTCCTTCCCTCCTTCATTTTTATTTTATTGCCTGTGGGTTTCTTGTGGATGCACGAATTCCCTTGCAACCCTTCTCCCTCTGATGTGCTAGAGGACTTTGTTCCCTACCCTTGCCTGAAGTCTCACCATACCCCCC
>VYZV01028871.1:49433-68818 GCA_013401275.1 Pandion haliaetus | reverse complement strand
CCCCCCCCCCCCCCTCCTCCTCCGCAGCCCTGCCTCCTGGCTCCAGCTGGCGAGAAATCCTGCTTTTTTGCCTTGCGACCGAGCTAAGTGAGCTGGAGAAAATCAACACGGGATTTGCATTAACAGCAGTCGCTACAACAAGATTGCAGCCAAACACAATATTAGAAACTCGGTTTCCCCTCCGTCCTTAGTGCTTCCAGATGGAGCCCCTCGTGCAGACGAAAGGGTAGGGGCGAACCCCCCTTTCTGCTCTCAGCACGGACCTTTTCTTCGGCCCCAGGCTCCGGAGGGGGCGAGCAGGGACAGATCTGCCCTTTGTCCAAGCTCTGAGCCTGATGCCAAAGCAGCGAGGAGACCGGCAGTTTCCCCCGCTTGCAAAGCAGCAGATTTATTTCCGCTTACATCAGAGAAAGTTAAAAAAAAAAGAACACAAAAGAGAAAGAGATCAGGATATTCTGTAGGTCCCTTGGGGTCTGTATAGGGGAAGACATCTCTGGAATAACATAAGCAGCCCCAGCACCGCCTTCTGAGGCCGGCCAGGAACCGGCCTCTCCGGGCACTAAAATCACTATAGCAGAGTGCTAAAAATATTCATTACCCAGGAGGGAGTCATCATAATTGAACAGGCCCCAGGTATTAAGTAGGTAGCAAGACCTGGCACAGGCTCCTTGGCTTACACCTAGTCGCACACATTTGTGTTTGCCATTAAAACCTTCAGGCAAAGATGTTCCCAAGGAACAGCCAAAACCCGATCGGCTGGCTTGTCCCCCCACCGCCCTCTGCCAGGAGACCTCCGTCTCACGGAGCTGTCGGCTCGTTTATTTGAGCTGAAGCAATTCGCCGGCGCTTGGGTCTTTGCCAGGTCGTTTCTGATAAGAAAATAAGTTGCCTTGTGCAGATGCAGGGTGTGCGGGGTGCAGCCCTGGCTGCTTGCAGGGGCCAGCCCTGTCCCAGCAACACCCGGACCGCCCTGCACCCACCGGTGCTGCTGTCTCCCCCTCCACGGCTTGGAAACCCAAGCTCTGCTCACGTCCTCATCCCGTAGGAAGCTCATTAAACAAGCAGGCTAATTTTTGTCCAGACTTTGCATGAGTCCAGCGTTGCCCTGGGCAGGGGCTTCTGCTCTTCCCAGCCATCACCATACGAAATGGGTTTCACTGCTTCCTCCAGGTAGCCTGAGAGCAAGTTATAAGGCTCATCTGTCAGCACTAAGCCAACTCATGCGTAACTGCCACTGAATTCTCTCAGAATCGCAGCAGCTCCCGTTAGCGCTCGCACAGGATCACTAGCTCCGAGCCTGTACCAAGCACCTTCAGACAGATATGAAAATCGAGTTCAAGTCACAGGTTTCTTGTTTTTCACCAGGAGCTTTTGCAGCTGCTGCTTTCCAGCCTTCATTTGCAAGCACGAGAAAACGGAGGCAAACCATCCCGGCTGCACGCGGAGTGAGCTCGGAACATCTGCACATCCCCCTGTGCTGGGGGGGGGGACGACTTGGAGGGTGCAGGATTGCAGGAGCAGGATGCTATAGCCAGGTGCTATGTGCTGCAACCCGGGGGGGGCTCAGCACCTCCCAGCACCACTGGAACCCAGCTCGGTTCCCCCGGGAAGCACCGTGTCCGTGCACCGGCAATGCCGGCCCTGGCGCAGCCCAAGGACGGATGCAATCGTCCGTGTCCTGTTTAGCCCCAGCCTGTTTACGGACCGCCAGCAGTGTTTACCGGCCCACCCGGACCCTCTGCAAACCGGAGGCAGCTGCAGCTGGAGGAGAGATGCGGGAGGGGGGGTTCTCCGATGCTCTCCGGAGCTGGGCGTGCGGGCGGCCCGAGGAGCACAACCTTGTTTATCCTGTTGTGGCTTTCCTGGCCGAAGCCCCACGGCTGAACTCTGCACAGGGATGCACGGAGCGCTCCAGCTTGCTTGCTGCTGCAATCTCTGTGCACGTGGAAGTCTCAAGCCCCTTCCGCGCGAGAAGGACAGATGTGAGGGCTGCTAAAGGCAGGGACGTTACTCGGATTCTTCAGCCAGCAAAGCCAGGCAGGTTTTTATCTGGCAGCTATTTCTGATGCCACATTTTACGCTGGTAGCGTTGCGGAGAGGACCCCAGACCTGTGCCACCAGCCAGGCCTGGCACCTGCAGCACCCGCTGTACCTGCAGCATACCGGGCTCTGCATTTATAAGCAACAGATTTGCTCTGTGTCTTAAAAAGCCCCTTGTAAAACCTGCCAGCCCTGCAGAGAGATAAGCGGTGCCTCAGGGAGCCCTTGGCTGAGAAAGGTGCCGTGGAAGGAGCCTCTGTGATGGAGAGCTGAGTGTGGGGGCAGCCGAAGGAGGGGGACACTCTCGGGCCACTGCAGAGCCTTTGCCAGCCCCCAAACCCCATCTCTAAAGCCCTCTTGGAAAGCTGCGTGGTGGGATCTAGTGCAGCACACGGAGCACGAAGCCGCGCTCCTGCCACCTCCCCATGCAGCTCCCCGGGTGGGACCGCGGCCATCGAGGCACCCCAGCAGTCCCAGAGCATCAGAGACTCCCCAGAGTGGTACAGCAGCTGTTTTATCACTGGTTTCTAGAGCGGGACCCGAAGGGCAGCACAAACACACACACACCAACACACACGCAGAGGCATCGCCGCTCACAGCAGAGCCCTCACCTGAATTTGGAGCTGCTGGATGAGAGGCCGAAAGCAGCTGCCCCCCCCCCTTTGCTGTCCTCCAGGGTCTCATCCATCTGTGCCCCGCTTTGGGCAAATGCCACTGTACCTGCCTGCAAGGCTTGACACGGGCTGATAAGGGCTAAGAAGCTAAAGGAAGGAGCAAGTCTCACTGGGACGAGTGTTGCAGGGGAAATCGGCTGCGGGAAATGGCAGCGTGCAGGGGAGCCGGGAGCATCTCCCATCAAATGAAGCCTCGGGAGGCAAAATTGCAAAGTGGGACACGGCCGCCCTTCTTCTGCACGGCGTCGGGCGCGGGCGGGTGGAGCACGCGGCAGCTTCGCGTGTTTAAACAGTCATAAAAGCTGGGGTGAGGTAAATTCCCTTTAGAGCAGCAAGGGCAGAGAGCAGCTGGGGCAGCCCTGGCCAAGGACAGGGTGGGTGGCCCGGCTCTCCTTGCTCCGTGCTGCACAGGGGCTGGTGGTGGCAGAGCCCGCCGCACCCTCCCCACGTACAGAGCAGTTTTAGGGGGTACCTTTGGTTGCTCTGCAGCTGCCATAAGCGGAGCAGCGGGCATTCTGGGGAAAGGCTGATGGAGTTACAGGCAGCCGGTGCAGGATGGACCAGCCCAAAGGCTGCTCTAAGCTACCCGACGGGTCAGTTTGGGCTAGAGTTGAGGCGAGGGTGACCCCTTCCAGGGTGCTGCCGGGGTGCTGCAGGCAATGGCTGTGGGAAAACAGCCACAACACTCCAGTTAGAAACTGCTGAGAGTGAACGCCCTTGCTCAGGACCGATTTTAGGGATGCTCCGCGTCTTTCTGGCTTGCTGCGCAGCGAGGGCAAGGGAGACCTCGGCTCGGATGCCCAGTGCGACGCAGCCGGTGCTGCCGGGGGGACGGGTGAGAGGAGAGGGGTGGGAGCGCGGGGCGGCACGGGGAGGAGGCAGCGCGCTCCCCGCAGATAAGGGAGGATATAATGACTAGTTTTACACGCGCGGAGATACAAAAAGCCAAATCGTGGAGGATAATTGCTCAAAAAAACAAAGGGGCGCTTCATATTTCTTGGCTCCCTGACAGAATTAGCACAGCGAGCGTTCCCCAGCTTTCCTTTCATTCTTCTCCAAAAACATCACTTTCCTCGGGGGGTTGGGGGGGACGACGACGACAGGACAATGGGGAGGTAGTGGGAAAGAAATGAGCATCGCCGGGCCCCCAGCAGCGCGTCAACAGCCAGCTGCATGCGGGGAGCGGGGGCTCTGCCCGCAACCCCTTCCCGGCTGCCCGTGCCGCCCCCCTCGCCCACCCAGCCCCTTTGCCCTCTCCCAGACCCCCGTGCATGGGGGACAGCCATGCCGGAGCCCAGCCTGCACGCCGCGGTCCCTAGCCCAGCCTGCCTCGCCGGCAGCTCGCCGGCAGCGCCCGGGCTTGTGCGTGTCGGCTGCAGAGGTGGTATCGAGAGCGTCGGGGAGGCAGCGTGCCAGCGGCGTGGTCTGATCCACCAGTCTTGGGGAGGCAAACAGCTGGGGAAGAGCCTCGGAGGCTTTTTCCCAAGCTTGGAGAACTCTCTGAAGCCGCGTGCTGCTCGCCCCCGTACCCAGGTGTCCTTTGAAAGAGAGCAGGCAGCCCTGGCTCCCGGCAAGCCGTGGCACGGGCAGCACCGGGGAGTGCCAGCGCGGCAGGGCAGGGCGAGTGGGCTGCGTGCGGGGGCTGCTGGGGAAGGGGTGGCCAGAAAGGGTGATTTCTTACAGGGCTTTGAGATGGAAGCTCACCTGCTACCAAAGCCTCAGCCTCGAAAACGAACATTTGTAAATGTGCAGGACGGCGGTTTTAGCGCTTTGGTGGAAGAAAGGGCGTAAAAGGAGAGTGGCAGGCGAGGCGGGGAGGGGAATGGGAATGGGAAAGTGAGAAGGCAAGCTGAAGAGGAGAGCAGCTGTGCTGGAGACCAGCACGCAGCACCTGCGAGCGCTCCGCCACAGGGTGACAGGTCCGGTGCCACTGCCCCAGCCCAGCATGGCGGGCTCAGCACCCCGGGTGCCAGGGGTGCCAGGGCATCCTTGGGATTCAGGCGCCTTTTGGCTTACCTCAACAAAAATGCACATGTGAAACCCTTTTATTTATCAGTCCCTGCTCCCCAGGTCTAACCCAGTGCCACCCGTCCCACATCCCTGCCCCCTGCAAGCCCCATGGGCACCTGCCCACCTCCAGCTCCCTCCTCCCCGTGCCGCAGGGCTGGATGGCAGCAGGGTCCCTGTGGGTGCCAGGAGCAGGGGCAACAGCCTGGGATCCCCCCAGCAGCCCCACTGCTGGCTGAGATCACCCTCCACCCCTGCGCCAGCTCGGTGGAAGCTGCAGCTTTTCAGGCCTCCCCATAAAGAGTGTTATTCAGAGCTGGAATTGAAAAGCTTAAGTGTAAAAGAACACTAAAGGGAGCAGTGGAAGAACCGGATTTTCTTTTATTTGGTTTTTTTTCTTTTCTGAAGGATGCTGTATTGAGCTGAACATGACAAATATGCCAGGAATGTTTGCCCTCAGGGCCTGGGAGAGCAGGGAAAGGCCCAGAGAAAGGCACCGCTGGCACCTTATCAACACACCAGCCCCACTGTTTGTGCAAAAACAGGTGCCAGGAGCAGGCCAGGCCCTCCGGGCGGCAGCTACCCACACCCCGGAGCCGGGTGCCAGCGGGTGCAGTGGTGCCACCGAGCACAAGGGCACCCGCTGTGCCGTGGGGGGCACGTCACCCCAGCAGCGATGGGGGACCTGGGGGACCTGCCCTCCGGCTGCACTCAGGGCAGCCCCATGCCCAAGCCCTGCCTCCTCTTCAGGGGAAGAAGCGGCAGAGCCGAGAGGTGACAGCGGGCGATGTGATGGGGGGCGTGCGGCTCCCCGGCATCCATCTCCCTCCCGCTCATCGCCGCAGTTTGTACCAGCGTGACTGGAGCAGCGATGGGTTTCGTTAGGTTCGGCAAGTCCGTCCATCAGAGCAGCATCACTTCTGCCCGACTCGGAGGTGCTACCGGAGCTGCGGACCCGGCGATGGCTTCGTCCCGGGGGAGAGCAGCGGGAAGCAGGACTGAGGGCTGTGGCATGGCACGGGCACGGGGCTGGCTCCTGCCAGGTTGCAGCCACCCTGGATTAAACATGTGGTGGTGGAGGGGAGAGCACTGCGTGCCCCAAGGGTGTGCCAGCATCATGCCCCGGGCCTTCCCCATTCCTCTGGGACTCCTCTGCCGGATCCCAGCAAAACCTTTCCCAGAGAAGCATCCTCTAGGGAAGAGCTTAAAGCCACTTGCTTAGTGCTTATCAGGATCTTGGTGTTTGCACCAAGGAAAGAGCTGCCGCCAAGCTGCCATGCTGCTCCGGAGAACCCCGGCCCAGCTTTGAGAAAGCCATGCGCAGCGGGCTGGGGCCAGGGCTAATTAACAGTCCTCGTTAAAAATATATTGTGGTTGGTTTAAACAAGGTTCCCCCAAGCCAGAACAAGCCGGTGAGGGGCTGCAGAGAGATAGTGAGTGAGTGAGGCGGCCAGGGAGGGGGAGGTGATGCCTGGGTGCATTTATTTCTTTATTTACTTCCATTTCTAAAATAAAATAAAGTGCCTCTCTGTAGCTGTAGGCGCCCTAACGTCTATTAAAGTACCACATAGGAAATTGTAAAGTACAGGAAAACAACCCAATCAGCCTGACCCCTTAACAAACTCCAGTCATAGCCAAAGTTGCAGAGTAAACAAAGCAAAGCCGCCGCCGCCAAGCCTTGCCCAGGCGCTGGGGCTGCGCTCCCGGCCCGGCTGGTGGCCGAATGGCCCCATCGGGGGCTGGACAGCCCTGCAGCCCTCATCCCAGCCCCCAGCCCTGGGGCTGCCCCCGGTGCTCGCCGAGGACGCTCCCACGTGCCGCCTGCCCGAGCGGAGGATGCTCTGCTGCCACGGCCGCGCTGTCACCCCCAGCGCTGGCATTGCCGTGCCCTGGGGCACGGGCTCAGCAGCAGGCACCGCGTTTCAGCAAAACCCCACCTTCGCCCAGCCCCGGGGCAGCACGCGAGGTCCCTGCTCCTCTCCAGGCTGCGAGGAGCGAAGGCAGCTGGGCTACGGCATTGCCTGACCGCACTCTTCCAAGTTCCCTTGGCCAAGAAGGGGATGATGTTAAATGAGACAACTGTTGGCCCGAGTGCTGGGGTCGGGACGGTATTGTTTCCTTCAAAGTCAGACGCTTCCTCTCCTCCTCACTGGAGATGATGGTGCTCTCGGCCAGCAGTGGGTTTCGTCTCTCCCGGACAGGGCAGGACTGGTGTGCCTCTGAGCCTCGGGGTTTGTCCCAGGCCCCCTGAGCCCTTCTGACACCCACGGAGGGGCACGGGCACCACCGCATGCCGTTAGCATCAGTCCCACCGAGGTATTGCTCCGTTTCCCTGGACACCGATAATTCAGCCAGAACCTGAACAATTTTCTTTGCATAATAGCCCAAAATTTGCTCTCAGCAGCAGGCTCTGAAATCAGCATCCCAGCAGAGACAGCCTGGATTAATCAGGCTGGCCACAACTCGGAACAAACCTGCTGATTAAGCCTTGGCAGAGGCGGCAGTGTGTGCTAAGGGCCTTCCCTTTGGCTCCTGCACAGGCACAGCACGAGGGTTCAGAAATCTTTACGAAGCGATTGACTGCATTCTTGTGGAGCCATCTGCCACCAGCGCTGCAGCCGCCTGCCCCATGTCCCCCACGTCCCCCATGACCCCCATCCCAGGAGCCACAGGGAATGGACGCACAGAAGGTGATGCGGGGCCACTGCCCTGGCTCTGCCATCGTGGGGAGGGGAGCGGGGTGTCAGGAGTTCTGCAGGGAGGTAGCAGCCCTGCACACCTGAGCTTTCCCTGGTACAACGAGGTTGGGGCGGTGGGGGTTATGTTCCTGATGACCTCCAAACTCCCCCTCAGGCCCCGCAGGGCTACAGAACCCTCTCCTCTCTAGGGACTGGGGGAAATTGCTTAAGCAAGAGTCCCCGCTCATTGGGATTCAAATCACAGGACTCGTGAATGCTGCCTGGGGCACCCTGATGGTTAACGCAGCCGCAGACCCCACCACGAGGGTGCCGGTGCCCCTGCGTGGGGTATAGGAAAGCCTGGGGGGATGCTTGCAGCAAACCCCACAGTTTCACTGCAGTCCCAAATCCAGGCGCTGCTCCTGTCTCTCTCTGACCCTCCCCCTGGGCACTGCCTCTCAAGCGTTCTCCTGCTCACCCTCCGCTGCTCGCGGAGTACAGCAGGCACCGTACGGGTTAGTGGCATTCCCTTGGGCATCCTCGTCTCTCTTCCCCCAGAGAGGTACTGCCCAAAACCACCCCGACACCACGTCTTCTCCCTCCAGTCAACCCGGGCAGCCCCCAACTGCGGGGAGAGCATGAACCATTTTTTGCAGGATGGTCGGCTGTCGGATGCTGTGCTGGGGGCTGGCACCGACAGCAGGCTGCAGCCCTGGCGTCTCGTGTTTTCCTGGGGACCCATGGGGTCACCTGCGCACCTTTCACTGGTCCGGCCCCGCTGACACAGGGACCACACTGAGCCGGGGTGGGGGGAGATGTCAGCACCCTCCTATGCTACCTGGCCCTATGGTGGGGGGGTGCACAAGAGGGGCAACCCTGCAGAGCGGGAGGTGGGACACCTCCTCCGTCACCACGCTCTCTCCTCCTGGCAAAGCAGCAGGGTGTTTGCATGACGTTTTCTGGCTGGTGAAGGAGACACAAAGCCTCAAAAAAATAAAATGAAATAAAAAAAGAAAAGAAAAATCCCCTGTTGTTCCCTCCAGGAGATGGAAAGTAAACACAGCTGCTCCGCTCTCCCCCAGCAGGGTCCGTGCAACCTGGCCCCCCCGCCCTGCCCGCCCCACGGTGGTCCCCGTGACGAGCCGGTGAGGATGCCCTGCCCAGGCAGCCGCATGCCCACGGGCCGGACCCCACGGGAGTCCTGAGCCCCCAGAGCGGGTGGCGGCGTGGGCAGGGGACACCCAGCCTCCCACGCCGGGTGATGGGCACAGGTGCTGAGGCGGTGCTGCCTGCCCCGGCGAGGGGACGGGCTGCGCGGGAAGGCATGTCCCGGCCCCGAGGAGCCACCCTAAAGAGATGCCCGTCCAGTGGATCCAGCCTCTGCTCATTCCCTGCAGGAAGGGACAGATGCACAGACCCCTCTGGAATGAGATGCCCGGGAGGGCAGCGTGAGCGGGGCAAGGGACCCGTCACCCTACGCAGCCTGGGGACAAGAGCAGCAGAGGAGGGAGGACGCAGCGGGTGTGCGGGAAGAGGACGCGCTGGTGCGGGGGGCACACGGCTGCCCGTATCCACGTGGAGGATGCGGTGAAGTGGAGGTTAAACATCGGGAAACACTTTCCGGCTCTAGATGGGATCTGGGCGGCAGGGCCAGTTCCCGGACCAAGCTGTGAGCCGCCTCTCTGTGGGGACAGGCTGCGGCTCAGCGGGGGGCTGGCTGGGGGGACCCCCCGGCGCAGGCTGCACGCCCACCACACCGCTGTGGCTGGGATTTTCCATATCCTTTTCTTCTTCCCTAATTTTAATGCGAGCAGCAGCTCCTGGCAGCAGGGCCTGCTGCAGCTCCTCAGCCCGCAGAGGTCCCCACCCCGTCTGACCTGAAACTGAGGAGAAAGGAAGCATTTCCCATATTTACTATGCAACGGCATCAACTCCGGGGCAGAGCCATGAGTGGGAACCTTCGCAACTGCCTCCCCTGAAGTAACACTCCCGGTTGTGGATTTAAATAAAGCGCAAGGACCTCTAAACCCCACGCACAAGGAGAAGTACCAAATCCCCCCCCCCCCCTGCCCCATTTCCCCCCTCCCATGCATTTCCACNGCCCAATTTCGCCTCTGCCATGACTTTCTCAGCAGGGTTTTAGGAAGTGGCATCAGCCTCCAGGTCTGCGAGGCCTGCGAGCCCTGCGAGAAACTGGGCTGCGCTGGGGGCTGGGGGATGCTCGGAGCTGCAGGGATGCTGCAGGGATGCTGCCAGGGATGCTGCCAGGGGTTCCCTGGGCTGCAGGGCTGCTTGGGGCTGGAAGCGTTCAAGGCTGGCAGGGCTGCTCGGGGCTGGCAGAGCGTTCAGGACAGGCAGGGATGCTCGGGGCTGCGGGGATGCTCACGGAGAGGGTTTTCGGGGGCTACGGAGCGCTCGCAGGCAAGGCAGGGCGCTGGGGCGGGGGCTGCTGGCAGGCAGGGCAGAGGCTGCGGGGAATCCTGCCCGGGCCGCTTGCGTGGAGCTCGGCTGTCCTCTAGTGCACGCCCGGCTCCATGACACGGCTCCGTGGGGCCACGGCCGGGCAGGCAGGGCAGGGCAGGCAGGGCAGGCAGGGCAAGGAGGGAGCCCTGCCCCACCAAGACCCACACCCCACTTTTCAGCCTCCCCCTCCCTGTCAACCTCCACATTTTGGGGGGGCTCTGCTACTTATTCAGCAACCCACTCTCCGCCCTTCACCTTTTTCCCCACCTCCCACTCCCCCTTGGCCTTCTCCCCGCTACCTGGCCTCAGCTTTCTATCAGGCTCCACTCTTTAATGGTCTCCGCTTTTTCTTGAGAGTCCCGCTCCTTTTCAGCCTCCCATTCTTCAGTGGCCTCTGCTCTTCGTCAGTCCCTTTCAATCTCAGACTCCATTTCACCCTAAAATTTTATCGGCCTCCCACCCCTTTTCAGCCTCCCCTTTTTCCTGGCCTCTACTTGCCCTCCAGCTTCCCACTCCTTTTCGGCCTGCACTTTTTTGGACCTCTACTTTTCCTTTGGCCTCCTACTCTTTTTAGCTTCTGCATTTCTTTCCCCCTCCCACCCTTCCTTGGCCTCCTACCCTTTCACAGCCTCTCCTTTTTCTGACCTCCCACCCATGTTTTGGTCTTGCACTCCTTTTCAGCCTCTACTTTTTCTCTGTCTCAAATCTTTCTGACTCCGCTTCCTTTCCCACCTCCTTCTCATTTTCAGCCTCCATTTCTTTTTCAGCCTTCCTTGTTTACTCCATCTCCAATCTTTTTTGGCCTCTACCTTCTTTACTCAGCCTCGCACGCTTTTTCAGCCTCCCACTCTTCTTTGGCCTTCACTCTTCATCAGACTCTTTCAGCCTCAGATGCCATTTCCCCCTACAATTTTCTGAGCCTTAAACTTTTTAGGCCACCGTGCTTTTTTCAGCCCCCCACTTTTGCTTGGCCTTCTACTTTTTTCAGCCGCCAATCTTTTTTGACCTCCAACTTACCTGTCTCTAACTGTTTTGGGGAGGCTTTTTTTTTTTCCAGCACCACCAACAGGTGGGCAGAGGGATGCAGCAGCCACTCACACAGTGAGTGCCTGGGGAGTGTCCTGGTTTTGGCTGGGAGAGAGTTAATTTTCTTTGTAGTAGCTGGTATAGTGACATGGTTTGGGTTCAGTATGAGAAGAATGTTGATAACGGACTGATGTTTTCAGTTGTTGCTAAGTTGTGTTTAGACTAAGTCAAGGATTTTTCAGCTTCTCCTGCCCAGCCAGCAAGAAGGCTGGAGGGGCACAAGAAATCGGAAGGGGACACAGCCGGGACAGCTGACCCAAACTGGCCAAAGGGGTATTCCATACCATGTGACGTCATGTCCAGTATATAAACTGGGGGGAGTTGGTCTGGGAGGAATCGCCACTCGGGAACTAACTGGGCATCGGTCAGCAGGTGGTGAGCAGTTGCATTGTGCATCACTTGTATATTCCAATCCTTTTATTAATGTTATTTTATTGTTGTTATTGTTATCATTATTAGTTCCTTCCTTTCTGTTCCATTAAACTGTTGTTATCTCAGCCCACGAGTTTTACTTTTTTTTTTTCCGATTCTCTCCCCCATCCCACTGGGTGGGGGGGGAGGTGAGTGAGTGGCTGCGTAGTGCTTAGCTGCTGCCTGGGGTTAAACCACGCCAGGGAGCCAGCACAGGCACATAGGATAGGGAAAGGAGAATAAGAGTCAGGGCGGGAACGGGGAGGGCAAAGGCAGAGGGAGGGGGCTGTCAGACCCTGAGCAGCCTCACCTGGGGCTCCCCACACCTGCCCATGGCTCTATTTAAGCTCAGCCTGGAGCCCTCAGCCCCTTCCTCACCTCGGTGCAGGCATGCTTGTCTCTGGCCCTGCCTCCAGCAGGGACCTCAGCTGTGTGGGTAACTTGTCTCTGGGGTGGGATGTGGATGCCTGTCGTGGCTTGTCTCCAGCTCTGGCTTTGCTCCTGGGGGGCTTCAGAGCTGTGGTGCGGCCATGCCTCCAGCCCTGCCTCCCTTTGCTCCTCCATGGACGGACCTTGGACCTGGCTCGGTGCCTGCCTTGGCTGGGGCTGCTGATGGGTTGAGTTGTGTTGCCAGCATTTGGCTCTGCCCGCCCTGGGGGGTTGCACCCTGTGGGTGGGGGCCTTGCCTGTGTTGGGGTCACCCCTGGCTCCCAGCTTGTCTGTCCTTGGGGAGCAGCCACCCTTCTGCTCCCTGGCAGGGCTTTGGGGCAGCGGGCTCAGCTCTCCCAGCCCTTAGCTGTGCTCCAGCCCCATCGAGGTGACACCAGCTCCGTCACCACTGCCACCGCTGCACAGAGGCAGACCCAGTCCTGAGCCACGGGGATGGGTGTGAGCCCCAGGCCCTTCACCGCGCTGCCCGCCAGCTGGACTGGGGGCTCTGGGCTGGTTTGGGGCCCCCCTGGCCCTGGTGCACCCACACTGGCCCTGCTCTCCAGCCACACCGCATCCCCCCCTGCTGTCCCGGGGAAACGGCTGCGGGTTTCAGCAAGGGTTGATTGTTCTGGTGGGAGCGCCTGCTGGGGGCCGTGCTTGGCCGGGTGGGAAGGGTGAGTTGCTCCTGTGTATGATGCACACTGCAGAGATTAATCCTCCTGTGTCTGGGTGCAGGGCTGGGCCAGCCTGGGGGCTCTCCCAAGAGGTGAGGGTGCTTTCTTCCTGCCCTCTCTTCCCCCCCTTGCAGCACCCTGCATTCCCCTCTCCACTCATTCCCCCTTTCCCACCCTGCTCAGGGTTTGTTTTCACCACAGCCTTCTCCATCCCTCAGCCCAACTCCTGATGAAGTCCTCCTGCACTGCAGGGAAGCCTTGTCTCCTGCTTTCCTTCTGGGGTCATTTCCCCAGTATCCTTTGTTTTTTATTATATTGGAGCCAAAAAGACACTGTAGAGTGGGGTGAACGCTTTGGCCCTTTGTGGAGCAAAGGGGAGGGCAGCACAGGGACGCAGTGCAGTGGAACCTGCCACCCTGGAGGAGCTGGGAGCCCTGGGCACACCGTGAGCGGGAGCTGGGCATAAAGGCATGGGAGGCGGGCAGCCAGCGTTTGAGGCGAAGGGCGAACCAGAAAACAGCACGGACCCCTTGGCAAGAGTCGTTCGAGGCGAAGGGCGAACCAGAAAACAGCGCAGATGCCTTGGTGAGCATTGTTCAAGGCGAAGGGCGAACCAGAGAAGAGCGCAGCCACCTTGGCGAGCGGATGCCGTGCCAAGCGTGCGCTGGCTGCGCGCCTGGGCACGGCGGGGGTGCAGCTGGGAGCCCCCTGCGTGGCCGCTGGCACACGAGGGATGCCCACGCGTGGGCGAAGCTTTGTGCTGGGGTGCAGAGCCGCTGCTGGGGGGGGGTCCACGGAGCGCCGGTGCCACTGCGTGCCAGCGCAAGAAGCGCGCGGCGGCGGCCCGCGGGAGGGCAGCAGAGTGGCGGGGATGCTGGGCTTTGCCCGGCGTTTGCAGGGAGGGGAGGTGGGCCCGGGGCGAGGGGGGAGATGCTACGGGGAGAGGTTTTTGCAGACGACTGCGGGTGGCTGGTCCGGTGTTATCAGCGAGAGCTTAGGTGATACCTGCTGTCACAGCAAGGCTGGCTCTGCCCGGGTCACCCCGTGGCTGAGGTCACCCTGCTGGGACAGACAGGGAGACGGGCACAGCCGGAAAGCAGGGATGCGGCCGGCGGCCCGGTCAGAGTTGGGTACGGGTGAGAGAAACCCAGGTTCTAACAGAGTTTGGCCAGAAAGGTGAGGAAAGGGAAATTGGAGGGTTTGGGGAGCAAGGGGTGGCTCTGTGATCAGAAAACCAGCTGGTCAGAGGCTGTGACTACTGGCAAGCATCCAGGCTGATGGGGAGGATGTTCTGATCGAGTCAGATGTTCAGATCCCCTCTCCTTCCTAGGCAGCTCCAGGACCTGCCATTGCTAACGAGGGCTTCTTCATCTTTGACCACCAAAGAAAATAAGAGGGAAATGAGTAACCACTGGTGTCTGTAGGTACCACCTTCCCTCCTATGCCGAGGAGTGAACCTGTCCTGGCCCAGCTGTGGCTGAGGAGCAGATGTGAGGACCCTCACTCCAGGGCTCCTTTGCTCCAGCAGGATGAGCTTCCCAGCCCCAGCGACCGCTGGTGCAGAGGCACGGGTCTGTCAGCCTGGCTGTGGGCTGTGTGCCGAATCTGATAGGCATGCATGGCCTCCCCCTTGCCAGCCCCCTCTCCCACCCCCGCCGCCTTCAAAGCCAGCGACCTGGCAGTGGTTCTGAAACCCGGGCAGAGCCTCCATGCCATGGCTTGGCATGCAGCTCAAAGGCTCAATTAGCAACATCTGCTTTTGTGGGCTGTAAAACCCTCTCCCTGCTCCCCTCCCTTGCTCTGAGCGCTCACAGCTGGGAGCAGCATGGGGCTGCAGCCAGCCCGGGCCAGGGGAGCTCTGCCGGGCGGCCACAGAGGCTGCCCCTGGCTGGGCAGCTGCCCTGCTGGCATGGCATGGCATTGCCGTGCCACCTTTGCCACCGCTCTCCTGACCCCCTCGGATCCAGAGCCTGACTGCAGCTGGGAGGAGCGGAGCAGGTGGGGGCCAAGGGGAAGAGGGCCATGGGGGAGCATGGGATGGTGGAGCCTGAAACAGAGACCAGGTGAGTGTAGGAACCCTGGTGAAGCGTGTGCATCCAGGTGAGAAACATCAGGGAAGGAATGGGAAAGGCCTGGGGTGGAGGTCTGCAGGGAAAGCAGAGGGTGTTGCATTCCACCCCACCCCTGCTCCCCTCTGAGGTGGGGGTCCCCAGGCCATACTGGGGTGCAGGGCAGCAGGACCTGGTGTGGGATGGACACAGGCTGGGGTTCACACAGGGAGGACCCACAGGAGGCACCTACTCTGAGGACAGCAGCAGCAGGAGGGCAATGAATTCTGTGCTCTCTGTCCATCCCCACTCCTTCCTTCTGGAGATACTCGTCTGGGGCCAGGCTGGCTGCTTCACCCCGTGAAGAGCAAGCAGCTGGGACAGGCTGGGCAGAGGTGACCACCCTGTGCAGCTGGCAGAGCTGGGTCCCAGGGAACCCAGTCAAAATGCTCCCAGCAAAGCTGTGGAGCAGGCAGAAGGGAGAGGAACCGGGGCAGGGGTTAGGCAGGGGGGTCAGAATGGCCTGTCTCCTGCAAATGTGGGATGGAAACCAAAATTAAATCCCGCCTCATCAGTAATGCAAGAAAAGGATCCAGCGAGAGGGCAGGGAACGAGTCAAGTAACAGGGAGATGGGGAGCTCCGCCATACCCTATTCTCCAGCCTGGTGCAGCGCTGCTCTGGCATGACACGAGTGTATGAGCACTCAAGCAGCTGGCGGGTCCCTCTCACCACTGGCACAGGCTCTTGTTAAGGTGCCACCATTACAGCCCCCCTTCTGGGAGCACCGGTAATGCCGGGAGCCTGGTCCTGTGGGGACTGTCACCACCGGCTGCCATTGCTGCCGCAGCTGCCACCTACACCCTCTTTCCTGGGAGGAGTGGGATGCGAATGCGGCCATTCCCAGGAAGGGGTGCGAGGCAGCTTCCTCCTGGGTTGTGTACCATGGGTCCCTGGACACGGGGCTGTGCTGAGAGGTGACATGGCGGCACCAGCTGTGGGACCTGATGGGAAAACCAGCCTGTGCCCTGGAGGCTCGCTGAGAGTCCCCACCAGCACCCATTGTTTGGGAGCTGAAGCAATAAGAGTCCTTGCCCAAGGAGCCGGGAGCCTGGCAGGTCTGGCCAGCAACTCGGCTATGTGGTCTGAAGGCTTTCCCAGGAGGGCCGTATAGAAGCAGGGCTGGACGCTGTTGACATCATCCCGGGTATGTCTAGAAACACGGCCAAGCGGCGCCGCACGAGGGCCACCGAGGTCGGGAGGGCACGGAGCCAGCGTGGGGATGAGGATTTGTGAATGAGAGCACTATGGGCAGTGCCGGCGGGGTGAGATGGCGGGGTCCCCCCTGCAGAGGGGCTCCCTGAGACCCTGTCCCTGCAGGCAGCCATCCCCTCGCAGCCTGGTGCCAGGCAAGAGCAAGTGGGTGCCGTGGGCAATGTCGGGCAGGGGACTACCGAGGTCTGACACCAAAGTGGCAAACCCTGGGCACCAAGGCATGGCTTCCCTGCCTTTCCCAGCCTTGTTGCAAGAAGGTGCAGGTGCACCTCCACTTCTTGCCCACCTTCTGGCTGTTATATCTGATTGCATTTGACTTACTTGCTGCCAGAGCAAGGGCTGCCGTGGCTGGGGAGCTCTCAGGGCCTCTCTCTGTCTGAAGTAACCTCAGCTGCATTCTGGCTGCAGCAAACCATCCCATGCTGGGGGAATCCCTTAGGACACCCCCCCCTGAGACCCCGGCAGTGCCTGCCCCAGCCGTGGGGTCCCTCGTCTCCCTCCTGGCTGGGAGCTGGTGACCAGCAGGGCTTGCTAGGTCTGTCACTGCATTGCAAACCAGATGTGCGATCACGACGCAAGGCTCATTCCAGCTCAGCGCATGTAACGCCCCTACGGTGGGTAAAGCATCTCCTGCTGCCAGCCTTCAGCGGGAGCACGGGGTCTGTGCCTCAGGGTGGGATTTCAGTGACGCCGAGCCAGACATTGGCCCCTGCAGCCAGGTAAGGAGTAAAGGGAGGGGGCTGCAGAGCAGCACCGGGCAGGCAGGGAAGGGGTCTGGGCAGGAGAGGTCACACGCACGCACACCTGAGCCCAGCTATACCCTATGCTGAGCCCTGGCAGCGGGGAGGGCAGAGCCCTGCAGCTCGGGGGCTTGACTGCAGGATGCACGGGGATGAGCATGGCCGGGACTGCTCCTGCGTCAAGCCCTCGGGCAGGACTGCAGCCCCTGTGATTCCTCTGGCTGTAGGTCCCCCCTCTGCCCCACAAGGCAGGGGCTGGCAGCGACCTCCCAAGTCTGGGCTCTCCTCTGGGGCCGCACCGAACAAGGGTTCTCGCGGGAGCCGGGGTACACGAGGCTGTGTGCTCTGGCCTATGCTCTTTTCTTGCTGGCTAAGGGCCCAAAGCATCCAGCCGGGCTCTGTCTCTTCTCCAGCTGACTTGAATCACAGCAAGCAAAGCCCTCCCTGCACCCTGGGTATCTGGGGCTGGTCTGGAGTGGCCCTTCCCAAACACCGGCTGGGTGCAGAGGTGGTTGCGTCGCAGCGCTGTGTGTGCCTGCGGCAGGGTGACGTGGGTGCATACCCCGTGTCTGGTGCAACGGTCCCTCCTGCCACCCCGTTGTGTCTGGGTGTCGTCTTCAAGGTGCTGCGACTGTGCCTGGGGCTGTGCGTGCCCTGGTGCCTCTGACCGCTGCTTGGAGCTTGGGGTGGTGGTCCTCATCCCCTCCTCTGGTGCCTGGGCCCCCTCCTGGTGCGGTTAATAATTTGCCTTTCCCAGCAGAGCATTGAGATCCCACAAAAGGGCACTGTGGAGAGCCCTTTGCAAAGACCGGGCCAAGCCTGGGCAGCTGCAGCTCGCAGTGAGAAAACACTGGCCTTATGCTGGTGGCAACTTCCTCGCTGGCTTATCCCCACCCGAGGGTCTGCCCGATTAGTCAGCTAGCTGATTAGCATCAGGTAAGGATGGGAACTCTCCAAATCCCCAAAGGTGCCGGTGCTCCCTGGGGAAGCCTCCGGAGCACCGGGGCAGAAGCTTATCCAGAGCTGCCTCTCCCACCTGAGGAACCCTGGTCCTGAGAGCCAGCCCGTCCATCTCTGCCCATTGTAAGAAAAACATCAATAAACCACGTTGCCCTTTGAATACCAGCAGCAAACGGAGGGAAGCTGGAGGAAGGCTGAGCAAAGAACCCGTTATCTCACAAAGGGCCATGTTTAAGCTGCTGTTTTTGCAATGCAAGAGCAAGGAGTGGGAGGAGTGGTTAATGTTTTCCCAGCGAGGGGAAGCTCCCGGGTGGGAATAGTGCTGTGCCCTGGAAACAAAGCCCTTCACCAAACAGGGCAGTGCTTGTGCAGCCTTATCTCAGCTGAGTGATGCTGAGCAGGGTACAGGCTCTGTGGAGGAGAGCTGCTCCCAACGGGTATGGCAGCGACGGGCTCCCGCACGAGCACGCAGGGAAGCTGAGGCCGGGGCTGAAATAGGATGGGAACAGTGGGGCTTTGGGGAGACGTGTGGTAAACGAGAAAGAAAAGGCTTGAAAGAGGCTTAAAGACCAGCTCCTCACTCAAGACAGAAGGAAGAGAAGATCCACTCTGCCAGTAGAAATAGAACCTAGAGCTAGCCTTTAGCAGGGGCCACTAAACCCACTGCTGGGAAGGTGGGATGTTGTCTCCCTTCCCGTGCTGAGCCTCCCAGCACCAGCATGCAGAGCACTAGAAGGGAAGGAGCTGCCTCCAGCAGCCAGGGCCAAAGGACAGTGGGGCTCGGTGTGGGAGACATAACGGGGTATGCAAGGGTTTCAGGGGCTCTGTTACTGTCTCAGCTCTTTTGGGGCCTGACAACAGGCTATACTGCTGACCTCCAGCCTGCAGCGCTCTCCCTGAGCCGCTTTGGATGTGCAGAGCATAAAACTTAAACCTCTCTGGGCTGAAACAGCAGTACCTCACCATGGGGAGGCAGGAGCCCCCGGGCAGCACAGCCTGTCAAGAGCGGGGAAGACTGGAGTCCTTAGGGAGCCGAGGTCCCTGACAGCGTGCCCAGAGCTTGTACCGCGTATTCTCGGACTGCTTGAGTTTTTCCCCAGGTACCTAGTGCCTGGTGCCTCGTTTCCCATCAGAAAGCAGGATGCTCGGCTCTGCCAGGCAGGCTGGGGCTCCGTTCCCAGCAGCAAGGCGTTGCTGCGGTCGCAGACTTGCGCTTCCCGCCCGTTGCTCGCAGCCCGGTGAGCTCTGCCTGCGCAGCGCAGGCATCGGAGCTGCGGGATCCACTGCTCCCATGGACAAGACGGTGAGGCATTTGTGCCTGAGGTATCGGAGCCATTTCATTGCAAACGCAGAGGGAGCACAGTTAGTATTTATTTCCAGAGTAATGGCTCCAGTGCCCCAAACCTTGGTCTGACGCTGTGTGTACAAGGCAGGTGCTGGAGGTCCCGGGAAAGGAACCCCAGACCTGCAAGAAGAGCTCTCGGCTATTCCAGCATCTCCTCCCCAGCTGGGCCACGGGCATGCTGGAGGGGCAGGAAGGGACGGGGTGGAAGAGCCGGAGGGAAGCTGCTCGCTGAGCTCTGCCCCGGCTCCGGGAGCCACAGGTGTCTGTGCCACGGCTCAGAGAAGTTCAGCCTCCAGCCTGGCTTGCAGTTTTCCTTATATCACTTTTGGTGATGTTCGACATTTGTTCGTTCCGGCTGTAAAACCTCTCCTGGCTCTACACCAGGTATTTTCTCACCTCAATGCCTCAGCCAGAGCAGAGCTAACGGTTGGAGGATGTGCAGCTCAGACACGTTTGGCCTGCATGATTAAAGTGCTCTTTGCTCCAGCTGTGCTGCGCGGCAGGAGGGGTGGGAGTTCAGCTCCAGCTGTATGTCGTGTCCCGTTCCCCCCCCC
>VYZV01028871.1:24197-47390 GCA_013401275.1 Pandion haliaetus | reverse complement strand
GGCCGAGGGGCTCCCCGGCCGGCGCGCCCCTCCGCTCGCCCCCCGCCGCCGCCCCCTTCTTCGCCTCTCCCTCCTCCAAGAGGACCTTCCTGCAGGCTTACTTTAGGAACTTCAACCTCTCCTTTTGTGATACTTACACGATCTGGGACCTGCTGCGGGAGATGGCCGGCCCGGACGGCCTGGACTGCAGCGTGGACAACCTGATGGTGGACTTGATGGTGGCGGCGGCCGGGGCGCTGGGCGGGGAGGCCTGTAGCAGCTGCGTCCAGGCGTACCAGCGGCTGGACCAACACGCTCAGGAAAAATACGAGGGGGTCGACCTCTTGCTGGAGGAGTACTTGCAATCGGCAGANCCTGCCTGACAGACTGCAAGGTAGGAGGGGGTGCTCCGGGGGTCCGTGCCCAGCTGCCCCGTGCCGCCGGCTGGGCAGCCCGGGCTGAGCTGAGCCCCGCAGGGCCGCCGGAGCCGCGCTCCTGCCCGCCGGGGGGGTGGGGGGTGTCTCCCTCTGCCCCCCGCCCTGAGCACAGGTCTGGCGGTGCCGGCGGGACGGGTCCGGAGCCCTCGGGGCAGCCGGGATGGGGGTGGTGGGAGCGAGAGGGCAGAGCGGGGCTTGACCTGAGCGTGCGGGCACTCGAGCATCCCTTCGCGCCCATCCACAGGCAGGCAGGCTCCTGACACCCCGCTCCCCGCCAGCCTCGCCCGCGCCCCTTTACACGTACGCGCGCACACCGGTGCAGTCGCGGGCCGAGCCGGGGGTAGGTGCGGGGCCCCTCACCGCTGCCTCTGGCCCGCTGCTGCTGCGGAGGGGTGCTGCGCAGGGCTGGGGCAGCCAAGGGCTCTGCCCGGCCGTCGTCGTGCTGAGGCGTGTAGGCAAGCGGTGACCTGAGATGAACCACGGCGCCGGAGCCCCTTCCCCGCGCGCAGCAGCCGTTTTCCAGCCCTTCCACCCCTTCTCCCTGGGGAGATGGGCTGGGGGTGCCGGGATGTGCCTCCCCATTGGCGTTTCCCCCAGCGTCACTGACCGTCCCCAGCCCCGGGGCACGGTCCATGTTCCAAAAGCGAATGGGTTGCCTTCCCCAGCATCAGTCAGATCGAACCTCAGTACGGTGCAGTCTCCTCTCCGAAATGAGAGCTGCGGTCGCATCTCCGTCCACAGCCCGGCGCGGTTCTGCTGGGCGCTCCCCTGTTCTCTCAGGAGCCCCGGTGCCGTGGCTCCTCCAGCCTCCGCCTGCTCCAAGCTGCCTGGCTCACCTGTGCACACTCCCTCCGGGCGTCACCTCCGGGAAGCGTAACGGTCTTGATAATTAAACCTGCTTTCCCTTTCTTGGAGCTGTGTCTTGGGGGAGAGGCAGCGGGGTGTGTTCCAGCATCGCCCCCAGAGGGACGGTGGCAGAGAATCCCCCCGCCGGTGACAGGACGGGGCTTGGCCACTGCTCTTCTGGGAGAGTTTTGAGGGACACTTGGGGCTGCGGTGGCGGTGCGGGCGGCTCTCGGTGCGGTGCTTGTCCCCTGGGAAAGCGCGGGAGCAGCACCGGGGTGCGGCGTTGGGGACACCGAGGTGGTGTCTTTCATCAAGGGCACAACGGCGAGATCCTGGCTGCCGCTCTCACGCCCGCGTTTCTGCATCGCTTTTGTAAGGAGCCGGTTTTGGAAAGGAGCTAGTGCTGGCGTTCTGGGCCGGTGCCAGGCCAGGTAATTACAATCTGCTTGCCCAAATTCCCCCCCGCGGTTTCAAAGGTACATAGTATTCAGCCTGCACCGAGTGGTTTGGTCCTGCTGCTCCCCTTCCATGGAGAATGAAGGGATTTGGCGCTGCCCGCCATTGCGCTGCTCCCGGGGGCCCAGCAGAAGCCGGGTCTCCCCGTGCTGTCTCCTGTAGCGTGCACAGATGCCCTCGCTTCAGGCTTAGTGTCCGTCTCTGCTGAGTCTGACTTGCTTGTGCTCACTGGTATGGAAACCTCGAGGGAGTAGCAAAGAAAGATAAGAAAATAATCACTACCTCTGGGTCTTGGGCAAGGAGGCGTTCCCATGGACTCTAAAGCATCTAGAAACAGGGCCGTGCTTAGATGCGTCTTCGTTAAGTGTCCCTGGTCTTAAGGTCCTTGATGGGAAAGCAGGAAACGAGCTTAGAAGATGCAGAGCTGGAGGTAGCAGCGGCGAGACGCGTACCTCCTAACTTGCTCCGTGTCACGTTGACGGTTGCGTCCTTAGAGCATCTGTGAGCACCAGCTTCGCGGTTTCACAGGCGGCATTTGGGAAGCAACAGGAGGGTGCGAGCAGCAGGGCCCACCTGTACGCGCTCGCCCGGGCCACCCACGAGGAAATTTCCAGTGCGGGTGCCCGAGCCTGCACGCACCGACCCGAGCCCTCGCAGCTCCCGCTCGTTGCGGTCTCTCATGAAAATCAGGCCGCTTATTTAAGGTGCTTCAATATGTATTTAGGTGCCTTACTTCAGACTTTCACAGCTGCGAGTCTCAACGTTGCCCTCTCAGTGGCTGTTCCCCATCCGTAAAATGAGGCTAACGTCAAACTCATCCACCGTGGTGGTGACGAGTGAGTTTTGGCCTGATTTCGAGTCCCCTGGACTTCAGCAGAGGCTGCAGTTACTCGTTGCGTTGAAAAAAATCTGGCTGGCGGGATTTTTAAAGCAGCCTGAATTTGTAATTCCTGTCTGGATGCTGAATAATACCCGCTTGTAAGTGACAGCGGAGAGATACCGCTCGATGGTTGGAACTAGATGATCTTTAAGGTCCCTTCCAACCCAAACCATTCTACGGTTCTATGTTATGAGAGCAAATGACAGCAGACTAGGAGAGCGAGTGGAGGAAAATGTAGCAGGCAGCCCAGCCAACGTGAGAGGCTCCTGCAAAAAACCCTTGTAGCGGGACTCCGGCTGCGGAGAGCCCTGTAGCTGGGTGAACAGGGTTGAAATAATATTTCTGGGGCTGGGTGAGTATGCGGGGCGGCGGACCGTGCTCACCATGGGAGGTTAGTGCTGCCTCCCATTTGCATCCTTCCTATTCCATAATAGCGGCTGGAAAAAAGGAAAGCAGGGAAACAAAGCAGCTCCAGCTCACCTGCACACAGCCTCCCTCTGCAGAGCCACGTATCCCCCCCCATAATTTCATCCCCAAGGAGCTGTGCGGCTCAGTAAACAGCACACACGGAGCTCTTTGGCAGCCGAATCACCCCGGTGATTTTGGCTCTTTATTGCATCTGCTTTCAAAAGACAACGACAACAACAACAAAAGCTCCACCGGAGCAGCCGGTTCCTTCGTACGGCAGCAGGTTTGACCCCAAGTTAAAAACTTGGAAACGGCTGAGCGAGGCGGGTTGGTTTCAGGAGACGCACGCGTCCTGTCGTTCCCTGTTAATAAAGCATCCTGAGGGCTGCCCCTGGTTTCGGGGAACTGCGCTCAGCCGGGGAAAGGCAGGTGGTGCTGGGGGTGGGGGGGGGGTGAGCAGCATCCTGAATATCCAAACCCCGGATCCGTCGGTGCCCGGAGCTTGGGGGAGCGCTCAAGGAATGCTGGGCCAGAATCTCCCCGGGAGCTGTGGGAGATAGAAATACCGTGAAATGGTGGGGTCTCTGTAATTCGGCTGCGGAGATTACTCATTGCTGTAATACTCTCCTAGGCCTTTTTATTTCCTGCTCGGAAATAATTCCCAGGCAGATCCCACTTTCTGCATACGTTGTTGTTATTCCCGTGCAGCACCGTCAGCTTCCAAATCACACTCTGAAGATGTTTTACTTATTGTTCCTATAACTAAGAGCAAAAATCCCTATGGCTGAGATGGTGAAACATGTAAATACGTCTCGGGTTTATTGTTTGTTTCCATTTTAGATGTGAGGGGGTTTCATGGAGGCTGGCTCTCTCAGCCCCTCACGGGCAGGGTCCCCATCACCGTGGGAACAGGGGAGGGAGAGGACAAAGCAGATCCGCGAGGTCCATCCGTCATCGGAAATACATTTCACCTCTTGCAGTGAAGAAGACCTGAGTGCCAGCTGCTGGGGTCACAGTGCTAGTTAGTGGTGATGTGCATAAAAGAGGTGGAAAATACTTGTGTTTTTCTGCCCATAAGAGGGAGAATTCATCAAATGAGTCGGGAGCAGCTGCCTGCCACCTCCGTCTCCCCTCTTCCTGCGTGACTTTTACCCTTTGTCGCTGCAAGACACGATGAACTTTGTGTGCTGAGCGGTTGTGGTGACACGTTGGTAGCATCCTTCAAAAGGGCTCGAGCAGGTCATGGCCCAGGAATGTGGATGTTGCAGCTGAATGTCCCTCGGGAAATGCGGGGCAGTGGCAGCCCTTGCAGCACACGAGCTGTCAGCTCGGGCTTTGCAGGATTTAGTGCAGGAAGAAATCCCCCTCCCTCCAAAGTGACGCCCTGCGGGATGCTTGTGGTTGGTTTGTGCCTTTTTTCTGTCTTTATGAACAGGCAAAAGGCAGCGTTACTCCTGCTCAGCCACCGCCAGATGCAAGGTTTGTTTCTGTAAAGGCAGAGCACTGTGTTTGTTCTGTCTCCCTTACCAGCAGCCACTGTGGAGAGCTCTCCCTAAAAGTGCACACTCCCACCAGTACTAGGGCAAATCAAGATCTATGGGACAAAGCCTGCTGAATTAAGCACTCATTATGTTGCAAGAAACAAAGCTGTGGAGAGAGAAGGACTGACAGCCAGGAGCTGCAGGGCCGGGGCTGGTAGCAGAGCGCTGGTGGGAAGGCGAGGCTGGACAGGACCTGTAGCATCTCAAATTATATTAGATTACCGGGGTTTCTCTGCGCGCGTGGGCCAGTGGCTGTTGAATCCCGCTGCGACTCTGGCCAGATCTGTTTCTGCACATCTAGTTTCCCTGTTACCCACCAGACAGCCTGTCTCGGGGAGCCTGGCAGGGCAGGATTTCACTCCCAAGACTTTCGCGACATGCCGGTGTTTCCCTGCCATGGGTGCGCGGGCAATGCGGTGAGACAGGGGCCGGTCCCCGCTGGAAGGTGCCGTAGCCTCATGCCTGGCACGGCCCGTACCGAGCGGCACAACCTGCACCGAGTGGCTGGGGAGCAGGTTGGCGGTGCCTGGGTTCCACACCCTCCGGGGGTCCTGTTTTCTTGCTCTTGTTTAGCCAGAAATAGCATCAGCGATCGGCGTCTCTGCTGAGCATCCCTCCCTGCAGAGCATCTTCTGGAAACCCAAGCACGCCCGGGGCTGGGAGCGTTGGGAGGGCCATGTCTTGGGGGTATCCCTGTGCCAGGGACGCCTCTTGGGGGAACCAAAGCAGCGTTTTACCTTCACAACAGCAGCTCAAGTTGAGTTTGTCTGGGCTGGGCTTATCCAATACGTTGCTCAACCTAGTGCACTCTGGCTCTGAGCCTGGATGGCTCTTGCATGGAGAGCCGTGCACAGAGTGGAGGTCTTTTGAGACCCACAGCAAAAGTGGTTTCACCAGAATCTTGGGATTTTGTTTTCTGGGGTTTTTTTAAACAAGAAATGTGGGGTTACATTAATGCTACGGCTTCCAGAGAATCCGCAGATGGGTGACTGCAAAGCTGCACCCTGGGCCTGGTCCCCTCTTGCAGCGTTAATGGGTTCGTGGGTGCTGCACCGGGAGCAGCAGCACCCAGGAGGGGAGAGGCTGCTCCCAAGCACGCAGGCAGCTCTGGTGTCTGCACCTGGAGCTTTTCCTCTGGAACAAGGCTGGCCAGTGAGGTGGAGCTTTACTGGCGTTTCATGAGGTGAAAAAAAGTTCCAGAGTAAATTCCAGAGTAATTCCAGTGGATCAGCGCAGGATGTCATTTGGTGGCTTTAGCAAGACCACGTGCACGAGCTTAGCCAAGCAGCTCCACGTCGCACACCAATTCCGTGTAAGCAAAGGTAATTTTTTTCAGCCGTGCACACAGATGTGATTAAATTGTATAAAGAATTTGAACGAAAGGAATGTGTGGGTTTAGGTGCGCAGTTACCGCAGCCACAGCCTCTGGCACAGCCCGATTCCTGCGCCTTGCGTCGGCTGCCACCTAGATGCTTGAAAACAGAGATCAAAGACCGAAAAGCAAAAGAACCAACAACTGACTGATGAAAGGAGTTTTCTCTGTAATAAAAAAAGTGTCAAGGTGTCAGAAATGCTCCAGCGGTGCCCAGAACACGTAGGAGTGCTGCAAGGTGGGAGGGCCGGTGCGTGGTCCGTCCCGAGCTTTGCCTGGTGTCGAGACATCTCGGGATGCCTGGAAGTGCACGGTGAGCTGGGAGCTGGACCCGTGAGGTTGTTGTGGAGTGAAGCAGCCTGAGGTGGGGTGCTCCCCCTCAGCGCTTGGCTGGGCTGTTAGGTGGTGGTGTGAAGCAGGGGGGGGGGGATTTACCACTGATTTCAGTGGTGTTTGGCTGCCTGCTTTGGGCTGGTTGGTTATCTATTAGTCCTCGCCTGTTAACATCTGTCGGTGGTGCTTAAGGGAAAAAAAAATAAAAGTTTATGAAGGCAGCAAGTCTCCGTGCAGCAACAGGCAGGTCAGCAAATGGTGCAGGGAAGAGCGCGAGAGATCTGTCTCCATCAAACTGTCACCAAGTAGCTACAAGTGACGCAGGTGCCAGCGCCTGTTCCTGCGCCCCTGTGCTCCCGGCTGTGCCTGCTGCTGCCGGTGCTGGATGCACATGAGCCCGGGTTCCTCTCCGCGTGTGCCCATCCCCGGGAGCACGATGTGTGTGGGGGCTTCACCCCCTCCACCTCGGTGGAATGAGCTCCTCAGAGAAGCAGGCTTGGCTCCAGCGGCAGAGGCGCGGCGCAATACTTCAGCAGCTAACGATGCCTTTTGGAAAGTATCCGGCATGCCATGGTCCTGTTGGGCGCAGACAGCCTGTGGGAGTCAGTGAGCTCAGCAGCGTGTGCGGTGGTATCGGCAAAACGTGTGACCTGGTAAAATGTCACAACCCTCCTTTCTTGCTGTACGCATCTATTGCCACAGGCTGTCTGGCGTGGCCCAGATAGGGGACGGCTTGCAATTCTGCTTTTCGTAACAGGCGGTGATACGCACTGTCCCCACGGACAAAGGGATCTGCTAGTGTCACGCTGACTGCCAGCCACGTGAGCATCCTTGTGCTGCCGGGGGAGAGGAGGCAGCATCCTCCCCACAGCCGGGCACCGAGAGATGGAAGAGGATGCACACGGTGTCTGCTTGAACGCAGGACTTCATGTGGTCCCTGTCTGGGGACAGGCATCTTTTGCATCAGGAAAGGAGCTTTTTGTGCACGGCAGGCATCACGCACAGCCTGGCCTCTCCCCGTGGCAGAGACCCTGGGCACCACCGCAGGGCTTGGCACCTGGGAGCCCCGAGGACCGAACGCAGCAGCCCCAGCCCTTCTGCACCCTGGCAGGCAGCGGGGTCTTGTCGAAACATCCCACGGCCCCAGGCCTGGCCCTGCAGATGCCCCACTGGGCTTTTCCTCTGCTGCCCAGCTCCAGAGCTGCCTGCCAGGGTCAGAGGCAGCAGAGGCAGGAGTGCAGGATATACCTGGCTGCCAGGGGCTATTCCTGCTGTCACCGGGATGCCATTAGGATGCGACTCATGCCTGGCTCCTCACGGAGGAAGCTTGGCTCCGCTGTCGTTTGAAGGGCAATGACTCAGGGACGGCAAATCTGTGAATGAGACACAGAGGCTGCTTGGGCGAGAAGTAGCCGTCTGTCCACGCTGCCTGCAGCCCCAGCTCCTGTGGGCAGAGCCGGCAGCTGCCTGCCTGGGGAGGCTCGACCGGATCGGCCTCGCTCCTCTTCCGCACGTGGCTTTTGCTCTTGGCTTCTCCCCGGGGCCTCTCTCCCAGCCGTGTTCCCGGGGTGTCAGAGGAAGGAGCGGTGCTGGGTGCACGCAGCCAGCGTGGGCTCCCCCAAACTCCGCTGATATGGCTGTTGTGTTGAAAAAGGCAGCGTGAAACGGCATCGCCTGCCAAGTTTTGGGCTTTCCAGAGCCCTGCCTGTGTGAGCATCCCGGTGCTCCTGGTCCTGGCTGGAGAAGGAAGCGCTGCCTGCCCTGTTCATCCCCTCGGGAGTAAAAGATACACGTATTTGGGTGTGCGGATGCTGGCTCGGTTTGCAGAGCTCTCCGAGGGTAGGTTTGAGATGTTCCCTGCAGTCCCCGCTCCCATCTCCATCCCAGTTGCTCAGGCTGCATGGCGGGGCCAGGCATGGGTAGGTGACAGGAGAGGTCTTGCTGGGGTGGAGAAGCACCGCATGTTTTCCTGGCTCCCAGCACCGGCTGCCTAGTGCTGTTGGGAGTGGGGAGGTTTGCTCCTGGATGCGGTCTTCAGATCCTTATTTGATCCCTGGGGTTCTTCAGGGCATGGCTGCTGGCAGAAACGCCATCTGTAGAAATGCTGTTTGTGCTTGGCAAAATTTTGTAACCTGTCCAGCGCACCCCTTGTCCCCCCTCAGCCTGGCCCTGCTTCCCGCAGGACTGGCGAGGATTGCAAATCTCTGTGTCCAGGGAGTGCATCTGCCTGCCTGTTGAGGAGGGATGCTTGTGCAGGCAGGGCACGTGCAACACCAAAGTCCTGTGATTTTTGCTGCCTGCTGCTTAGTCTCTAGGTGAATTGTAGGTGCATGATTTGGATCTTTACACCCATAAGTTATTTGGATCTTTGCAATGGCCCCGTGAGGCCATTTCTCTTAAGCAGGCTGCAGAGCTTCCCTGCCCCATGCCCTAAGCCCAGCCATGCCCACAGAGCAAGCCTGTTAGCTGTCATACCTGCGGTTGGAAGCACTTGGGGCGTTGCAGCCCAATACTCAGCTGGTTGGGCATGTGGAAAATAGATCTGAGGAGGTGCTTGTGAAAATCAAGGCATTTGACTCCAGGGTGTTTATGAACTTTGCCCAGTGCTCCCCTGTTACCTCTGCAGCATGGCTGGTGAAGCGGTGCCCACGGAAGTCTCTGCGTACATATGCAAAAGCGGCATTTATTTGCTGCGATGCGTTACTTGTTTGTCATCGTTCAAAATGAGATTGTCAGGGAACAGCAGCAGCTGCCAGGACGGAGGGCTAGCTTGGAGCACGGTCCTGGGGCAGCAATGAGCCCTGGGCACGGGGCAGCTCTCTGGACACTTCTTGCTCATGGAAATGCAGGGGAAGCACTTCCAGTCTGCGGAGGATAATTAACCTTCGTACCATGCTTTGGAAGTTCAAGAGTCTGTGCGTTAGCGTTACCAAAGATGCCGACCCCTTTGCTCACCCGCTTGTCTTGCAGCACCCTGCCTGTAACTCGCTGCCTTCCCTCCCGCACCCGTTTGCTCTGTGGGTGACAGGGTGCTGGGCATGCAGCCCCAAGGCTCCAGGTGCCGGCTGTTTTCAAGGGTCTGGCAGGCAGCAGTGGCTGGGGGAGCCCCTGGGGCTCGCCCGCATCCTGGGGGACGGAGCAGACGTGCAGCTGCATTTGTGGCAGCTTTACAGAGAGGAGATGAGAGCCCCAGCCTGTCCTGGGCTTGCTCCAGGGCACAGCAGCAGGGACAGGGCTTTCCTGCAGGAGCACATTTCTTGAGGCCTGCTGCCTGAGGAGGAGCGATGCAGGGCCGGGAGCGTCTGCCTCCTGCTCACCATGGAGACAGAGAGTCATCCTGGGTTTTTCCCCACCTCCCTGGGTGCGTTAAGGCCCTGCCTGGAAGGGAAGGGGAGATTTCTGCAAGTGGTGTTCAGTCAGGGATAAAAAACCCGGAGGTTCCAGCTCTCAGATCTGACACGAGCCATGTCCAGTCCGGTTGTCTCCATCAGTAGAAGCTGCCAGAATGGTGATAAGCGTCTAGGAAATCATCTTTTGCTGCATTTAAGGGACCCTCTGCACACAAGTTAAGTGTAACAGACCCTAAACAACCCCAGCATTGGCGTGGGAGACTATGCATCTCCCTCTGACCGCAAAAGGTGCCTGGGAGCCGGGCTGCCAAGGCGGGATGCTCCTGTCTCCCTGCTGTTTGCTGCATGAGGGAGCTGGGATGGGCCAGATCCTGCTGCTCGCTCCCGTCCGTGAGGCACACCAAGCATGGTGCAAGGCAGGCCAGGTTCCTTCCGCGGCAGGGTGTGCCTTAGACCCTGTACCGTGTTGTGCTCCTGTTCCTATGAAATTGGACCTTGCGGGAGGCTGTGCGCCATTCAAGCACTTGAGTGAGAACAAGGGGCTTCTGGCAATGTGCAGGATCGGGCCCTTCCACGTCCATCGGTTGCGACGGCAGCCCCATCGTGACAGCCCAGCGTAGCCCTTGCTGGGCTGGGCGCTCGCAACCTCGTGAAAATGATGCTCCAGCCTAACTGCTTCCTTGGATGGTAGATGCACCCACTCTGCCAGAGAAACTTCTTCCTCGCCCCCATCAGCTGGTGGGTAATTTATGGCTCGTGGCACTGAAGTGTCTAGCCTTTATTTTTTTATATCCTATCTAATGTAACAGGATGTTCTCATTATCTGTATAAATGTTTAATCTACTTTTGAATCCTGCTAAGCTCCTGGCTGCAGCACTATCTAATGGGAGTGAATTCCTCAAGCGATTCTAATAGATTGCAGAGACCCGAGTTTCCCTCTGTCCTGACTCAATCATGTTCATCTTCAGCTTCATAGTGGTCTTTAATTACTTTTTAACTAATTGGGCTGATAGCAGACCAGGCTGCTAACTAACCCACTGCTTACCTGCAGCCTCACCGGGGGACTAGCCAGTGAGTGATGGGCAGGTGTCTTTCTGGAGCCGTGCCGGCTAGTGCAACTACTGCAGAGACATCACTGTGCTCGTGAGCAGCCCTCCTGCTTGCCTCGCCGAGCACCTTCCGAGGTGCTCTGAAACCCCGAGGAGTTATTTTCAGGATGCTGATTAACGGTCCTCTGGATTCCCTCTTCCTGCAGCCGGGCTCCCACTGCAGGAGAGCAGCACTCGGGACGGGATGCTTCCCCCAGCCATGTCCACATTGTCTCCACTTTTTTGTAGCTGAGCTGTGGTTCAGTTATAGTTGCTTAAAGAAGTGCTGCGCCGGAGCGAAACGCTCCTCTCCCAGCCTCTGCTTGGCTTTTTCTTGCCTTCTGCTGCTCTTCTTTCTGTTCTTGCCATCTCTTGGTGTTAGTGTTTAGTTTGGACCCCTCTGCAAGGCGGCCAGGCAGGACCGTGTGCTGGGGGGGCTCTTAAGGAGCCGTTATTTGGTTGCTCCTGCAGCCAGCGTTTATCGCTGGAGCTGCTCGAGCCGCCCATGGCCTCAGGCTGGCTGCTCGGGGCAGATTTAATTCCTCATCGTTGTCTTGTTGTGACACTTGACAAGTCTGTAGGTGGGTAGCTGGAGTCGCTCATCCTTTATTACTGGGTTAGTTGGGTTTTGTTGCTGTCTTGAGTCCCCTCGGCATCCCACACTCCTGACCCCGCTCTGCCAGCACAGAAACACTCCCCATGTGGCTACACGCTGGTGAAGGGGCTCTCTGCCTCCTCTGCTTCCCGCTGGCCTTCCCACCAAAAAGTGTTGTGTCAGGAGCTTCCCTGGGAGGCTGAAGGCTTAGTCCCGGTGCGGGGGTACAGCCTGGCCGCAAGCACAGCGTGCCGGGCTCCTCTGCCCAGACGTGGAAGGTGAACTTGATGCTGAAGCATCCCAGCGGCATCGCTACCCTGTGGCAGGAGAGAGGGAAGAGCTGGGGCTCCGGGGACCTGCCGAAACGCATACCTGGCTGCACAGTAACCAGAGTGGTTTTGGGAGGGGGGACTTGGCACATCCCCAGCGAGCGGTGGCTGGATGACCAAGCTGTCCCCTCTCCCTGCTCCTCTGTGGCCAATCCACAGGAGCGGGACGGAGGTGGGTGCCCTCACGCCGGGGTGGCCGAGGAGCGTCCAGTCTGGTTTGGCATGTCTGGGCCAGGTGATGCCGGTCTGTTTTGGTGTTTCTCACCCCTTGGCTGGGGTCGCGATGCCTGTGCTGGTGTGCCGGAGTCCTCGCGAGCTGGCAGGGTCCGGTCTCTGGGGAGGGGGCTCGGTACCTGAATGTCCTGGCCTCCCCCCAGCCCCAGGACACCTTCCCCCCTGGGCTCCGGCCATGCGGTGCCACAGTGGGGATGGAGAAGGACAAAGACCTCCAGGTGCTGAGGAGAAGCTGCTTGCTCCCTGGCCACTGGTTGGTTGTCCCAGTCTCCTGGCCGGCTCTCCCGATGTCCATCCCCTTCCCACGCATACCTTCACGCTCCCGTCCTGGCCTCGCTGGTCTTCTCCTCTCTAAACCCCAGCCAAAACCCTTCTTGAAAGGAGACCATAAAGCAGGGGTCTGGATTTACTGTTGCCCCTCTCTCTCGGTGGGCTCAGCTTGGGAGTGCTGGTCCTTTCTGCCTTTACTGTGCTCTCGGGCTTGTGTGCATCAGACGTTTCTCAGGACAGAGAGTGTCTACTGCTGGTGTCGTGCAGCCTATAGCACAATGGGGCCCAGTCCTTCCTTCCAAGGCACTTCCAGAAGGAGCAGGCTCCATGTGCATTTTGTTTGGATTCAATACATTTGTTTTACAGCAGCGCCTGCAGGCAGCCCACCAAGACTGGGGCCACATTGTACTAGACACTGTCCAAGCACGGGTAGTCACTGCCAGAAGAAAGCACAGGGCAAATAGAGGGGACAACATGGGGGGGGCGGGGGGCTGAACACGCCACCGACATCATGTGTGCTGGAGCGAGAGCTGGGGTCTGTGGGCAGCAGCGAGCAGAGCGCTTACACCCCGTCGTCATCCTCCCTTGGAGGAAGGGTGCGCCTATCCCAAGGTGGAGTTTGAGAATTAAACGAAAATATTATTTCATGGGAGTTGTAATGTTTTTGAGCAGTGATACGTGTCAAAAGCCTACTGCAGTGGGCTGGGGTCTGCAGGAGCAGTTGTGCGGGGCTGGGTGGCCACAGGCGGGCGGCTGGACCCCAGGGGTAAGACCCATCCAGGTCCCACGGGGCCACCGCGGGAAACCTGCACTGGGCAAAGTGGGAGCTGCGGTGGGAGGGAAGGGGCTGCGGGCAGCGCTGGGCAGGGAGCAGGCAGCGCTGCCTGCCCTGTGGCGCAGGGTCCCACACCTCTGCCCGTGCACACCGCGTCGCCGTGGCTGCAGTGCCGGCTCCTGTACTGGGTGCTGTGACCCTGCGCCGCAGCGAGAATCTGTACAGGGTGTTTTGCTGGAGGGTGCGTGGGGGTGCAGGGAAACGGGGGGACCTGCGACACGCGAGCACGTAGGTACCAGCTGTGGACACCGGGGGAGCTTGGCAACGGTCACTGCCTTTCCACTCGTCCAGCTGTGACATTAATTAGTATTAATTATTTTTTTTTCTTGCTTGCTGTGTAATAGATAGGTGCAGCCACACAGCCATGCTGGGATGCCAAGTGCCATGTCCTAAGCGCAGTCCCGGCCGCAGTGCTGCCAAGGGCTGTCCGGTGTCCGAAGCGAGACCGCGAGCACCGCTGTTCCAAGGGATGCTTCCCGTTTTGGTACAAACCGCAATTACGGGCTATTCCTCCTGGGTTTGTTCCAAGGTGAGAGTTGCATCTGCTGGGATGAGACGAGGCTTTTCCCTGGCCTCTGCACGCAGCAGCCCTCAGTTGCAATGAGCAGATTAGCAAAGAAATGAGCGTGTAAACATGGTGATCATCCCCTGATAGCGTCCCCTGGGCTGGGTGCTGCCCCTGGCCCAGCACACCCATGGGTGTTGAAGGTGTGTGTGTGTTTGGAGAGGCAGGTTTGGAGATGCTTTTTCTCCTGTCCTTTACCCGCTCCGAGTGTTCCCAAGGTGTGTGTCGAGCTATCCGACATCATGAACTTTAGTGCGATAGGATTGTTACCTGGGCTTGGAGCGCGTAAGGTGTCTGGAGGTCATGCTTTAAAGCTATTTTCTCTTAGTTTTCAAAGACGAGCACTTAGGGAATTGCGTGTGTCTCGAGTTGTTTTGAGTAGCTTGGAGGGGGGGTTATTTGGGGGGGACTTTTTTTCTGTTTTCCTATAGAAGAAGGGGCATTCGGATAATTTCTTTAGTCCAAGAACTGGGAATTAAAACTAAAACGCTAAAAACTGTGAGCTTCTTCATGAAGTCACTAAGGCGTTGTGAGGGAGTAGCTCTGACTTACGTTGCTTCTGCATAATTTGGGAGTGACTTCATCAATGAGGTCAAGAGAGATGTGGGTCTGGTCCCAGGACATGTGTGGGAAGCTGTGGCTGGGGAGCACAGGGAGGGGTTCCTCTGCCCAGGACCCTCTCTGAGGACGTGCCTGGTCGGTGCCGGACCCGGCACACCCCCCCCGTGCCCATTCTGCCCCAGCATGGGATGGGAAAAACCCTGGAGATGGGTGGGCTGCAGGGTAGTGGAGAGCTCGGCACGGTCACATGCCAGCCGGCCCCGGTGGGCAGCCGGCGGGACGCCGGTCCAACAGCACAGCGTTTCCAGCGATGTTTGAGGAACACCGGCTCCGGCAAGCAGCCGGCGTTCGCACCGGTGCCGTTCCCAGCACCCCGCAGCCTGCGTGTGGCCGGCCCCGTTCCCACTGAGCGCTCGACCCCATCCCACGCCGTTCTTGCTGGCAGCCTCCGTCATGGTGCCGGGAGCCGCAGACGCTGACTCCCCTCCGTGCCTTACAGTGCTGGGGTACAATGGGCAGCAGCGCTCCGGCTCTCGCCTCCCCCGGTTGTGAAACGGAGGATCCACGGCTCCAGCGCTGTCATCGCCAGGCATAAGTCAACTTTATATAAAAAAAAAAAAAAGTAAAAACAATACCAAAAAAAATAATCGCACACAGTTGTTGGGGTTGGGTTGTGTTTTCCCACCCCCCCCCGCCCCAAACCAGAGCATGTGAATGTGGCAAGGCGGGGATAATGCAGCTCCAGAACTATCAAAGAGGTTACCAGAAAAACAGCTGTTACAGATATGATGTTAGAACAGCCTATAGCAAGGCTAATTTAAAAAAAAAAAAAAAAATAAAGCTGTTTAAAAACCTCAACATTGTTAATGTCAGAATTGCAGGCGGCAGTAATTGAATACAATGGTAATTGGACATCGCAGCTTGTGTTTGTGACTCCTCCTGGCCGGCCGTGGACGTTAGCATTCCCTTAATCCTCTGCCATCCAAGGGGGCTCTTCTCTCCCCCCCTGCGCGTCCTGCTTCCCGCGCCGCATCCTGATGTGCCAGAGCTTGGAGAGGTGCCCGAGCAGCTCATTAGCAGTACTCATTTCCCGGTGTCCAAGATTAATGAGGCGCAGCTGCTCCAGATGCTCATCTCAGGCCATGATGGAAATGTGAGTCCGAGGAACCGCTCTGGGAGAGGAGGGGGCAGCTCTCGGCCGGGGAGGGGGTGGTCTGGCAGGGGTTTCTCCTCTGGGCCCACCTGGAAGCTGACGGCTGAGAGCACACGGCGTCCCGATGAGTGAGACGTGAGCGGGGTCCCTGCGGGTGCGTGTGGACGGGACGGTTTTGGGAGGAGGGTTTCGGGCAGGTTCCCTGGCGCTGCTGGGGGTCGGGTCCGAGGGAGCAGCGAGCCCGGCGGGGGCTCGCGGGATGCTTGTGCACCGTGCTGGCCCCGTGCAGCTGCGGCCGGGTCGGGCACTTGTGCCTTCAGCAGCAGCAAAGTGGGGGAGGAGGAGAGTCGTGATGGCAGAGCCCAGCAGCTTCCAGCGTGAACCCCCAGCCACCAGCCCGAGCACGCTCCTGGGTCTCCTTGCAGAGCTGACCCCAGAGCTTCCTCAGATGAGTCAGCAGAGCCCAATATTATTGCAATTAAACACAGCCCTGGGCAGCTTCGCCAAGCTATAAACGCGCGCTTGGTTTCTCAAAGCATCCAATTTGCCTGCACCTGGTGTAACCGCTTATTACTGCTGGTCAGGGCTCCGCTCTCCTCGGGCGTCCCCTCGGTGGGAGGATCGGCCGGTAGCACCGTGTTGGGGGTGTGCCGCCAAGTGCTCGTGTTCCCAAGTGTTGATTTCTGCTCTGATGGGAAAACAGCATCTCGTTGGGTTAATTATAGCTGGTGGTCCCGCTGAGCATCCAGACTATCCCGAACACTGCGTCCTCTGCAAAGGTGCTGCATCCCATCCCTGCCCCTTGGTTCTCCCGAAATTTAGCGGGAGTGGTTCGACAGGCAATGCCAGTGTTTACAAAATACTGGCGGCAGCTAGATCGGCATGGAAATGGCCAAATTAATTTGAAAAATGAGTACGTTATTTTGTGCAGAAATACTAAGAGCGCAGAAAGGCTCTGGAAAAGCTGTTTGATGGGCGATGCTGTCCTGGTACTGACAGGAGGCAGCGGGAGAAGTGCAGGCAGCAGAAGTGCAGGCAGTGAGGAACTCAATTTGGCACAGAAGTGCCTGCGAAAAGGCCATCCCTCTGACTGCTGCTTTCGGATTATCAGTGGAAGTGTGAGCAGACAGGTAGCTTAATTAAATAGCTTTTGGAAATCCAGTTCATTTTGTTTCTTTTTAATGTCTTTTATGATGGGGTATTTCGGCACACCTGCAAAATTCAGATGCAGATAGATAGCCTGTCCTCCTCACATATAAATTGGGTGTCTGAAGTTGGCCCCTTTCCTAGGCAGCAAAACTCCCTCTGCTTTCTTGGAGTCATCAAGCCAGTCCTCCATGCTAAAAATGCAGGAAGAGGGCACCAAAATAGAGCTTTTTGGAGTTCAGGTCACTTACATTTACTTGGCCAGACTGGAGATCAGCCAAAAGCAAAAACAGAATGCAAGAAACGCTGATTGCAACCAAACTCACTTCCTGAAGAAACCATAAAGGGCAAGGATGGAAAACAGTGAGCTTTCCCCATTGATTTAAGCAGAGAATAAATCTCTTCCTGTCCTAAATTCTCACACATCCTTTGTAACAGCAAGAGCAGGCGGGTTGTGTGGGGTAAGCTCAGAGATATCGAAAGCTGTTGAAAAACCAAAGCTGTAAGGCTGCTGCTTGAGCATCCCGGGGAGTTTGCTCCTTGCTTGTAACACTGATTTTTGCACATACGTGATGGGAGGATGCTAGTGTCTCCCAGAGATCTGCCCGCATCTCAGCCCGATCCTGGTGGAGCCGGGCAGCTGCCGGCCCTGGTGCACCAGCAGGTCTTCGGTGTCTATTCTTGAACAGGCATGGGCAGTTTCCATCGTGCGCAGCTACGGGAATGCCTGCTGCAACAGCCTGGCAAGGCGAGGGCCGGCGGGGACCGGGGTAGCGGCACGGCTCCGGTGCTTCCCTCTGGGCAGGTGGGTGCCCTGGAAAGGGAAGGGAAAAGATAAGGTAGCCGGGAAATCCTGGTGCCTGGTCTCAGTTTCTGGGTGAGAGCACCTCTTATGCCCTTTCCGGTGGCTGAGGTATCACCAGCTCTTTGCAGACTTTCACTCGGGATTTTCATTAAATTCACGGGAATGTTGTTGTCCGAGCCCCCAGCCCTCTGCCAGACTTCCCTGATAGGACTCAACAGAAACATTTTGGGGGGAAAATGTACAGATCCACGCAGAGTCTGCACGTGCAAGCTGTGTTTCCGCATGAGAGCGGGGTGAGCCCCAGCTCCTTCCTACCAAGCTCTTGGGAGCCTGCCGCAGCCCAAAGCCAGAGCTGGGACAGTGCAGGTGACAGCCACGGTCCTCTGCCAGGGGACCCGGTGTAGCATCCCTCCTCTCCGGGCTGCACGTGTCCCCAGGTGGGAGCCGTGAATGCAGCCGGGACCTGGGAAGCAGCGCGGGGGAGTCAGAGATGATTAAAGGGCTGGGAGGGAGACTCGCAGGAAATGTGAGAGAGTAAATCAGTCGAGCTTGCCTAAGTTATGACTAGATGGGGAGCATGATACATCTGCAAATATTAGAAATGTGTAAACAGAGAGGAGGGAGAAGGATGGTTTATGGAATGATTGAAGGGAATGAACTTTTGGATGGAAAAATGTAGGTCAAGTACGAAGGAAAACTTGTAGGCAGGGAGATGAGATGAGTAAAACAACCTCCTCCGGAAACGCAAGGAAGCCCCATTGATGGAGATGTTTCATGCTAAGCCAGATGAGGGCCTGGAAAACCAGGTGAGCGAGAGGGATGGATTCGGTCCTTCCACCTGCACGCTCCAGGCTGGCAGGCAGGGCCGGGCACACCAGTGGCAGCCGTCTGGGTCTGTCCAGGCTGCGCTCGGCTTCGGGGACGTCCCCTGGGGCTGACAAGGGTGACCTTGTCCTTAGGGAGCAGTTACCCTGCAGCCATCGCTCGCGAGGGTCCACGTGCATCACTTCTGTGTCCCCTTGGCACCGGGGAAGTGTGGAGCAGCAGCCTCGCACCGCTGCTGGCCCCGGGGAGGGGAGCACCCGCTGCCGGCCCCGGGCAGCACCTTGGTTGTGGATCACATTGCAGATTTGATCCCTTTCCCGTTCCCGACCCGTTTGCGGATGGATGCTGGGGTCTGCTGTTGCACGTGCTGTCACTTTGGCATTTGCAACAGAATTTTTGTGAGCAAATACGACACTGTGAGCTGTATATAAATGCTGCACTTCACCCATTTGCTATTTATTGTTCACTACCATGGAGCACTGAAGAGTGTGTGTGCCAGAGAGATACTGAAGTGGCAGGACACTGTTGGGGCTATGTGACTGGCAGACTTGTTGCATAGAAGAAGCCCAAATGATAATCACAAAAAGGGAGCGACAAGTTATCTTTTTCTGGTACGTATTGTAATTCTTGTTTAAATTTGCAGGCTGTTTGTGGTGTAGTTAATGCATTCAGTTTTTAATTCTGAAAACTTTATGACTCTGGGGAGAATCCATCCCACCCAACTTCAGCCATTTAAAATTCAAGCAGCTAGTCGACACTAGCTGTCAGAAATCCTCTCCAGTCAACAGGGAAAGAGAGCAGCATCTCCAGCCTCCTCGCTGTTGGGTGCTTGGGGTGCTTCAGAGGGCTGCGTTGTTCTCAGGATGACCTCTCTCTGTTGCCTGTAAAGGCAGCCCAAATAACTAACTCAGGTAATTAACCATAATTAAAATAATAACGACTTTTTAGAAGACTGAAATTAAGGAAATTCCCCCCCCCCAAATGCCTTAAATCTCGAATAGACCTAAAAACCCTTTGGAAAATGTGTTTCATAGCAATTTCCACCGGAGTGCTTGCTAGGGGCAGGTCTGCATGCCTGCCCATTACCTGCCCGGCCCATCGGGGCTGCCCTGGGATGCCTGTGCCCTCTAACAGGGAGAAGGGGAAGACATCGCCTTCAGTCGGGGGAGCCGGTGCCCCTGCCTGCGGGGTGGCTGTCCGCTCTCCTGGAGCTGCATGCCTCGGTTGTCATCCTCGGTACGTCCCTCCCAGAGGCATCCCCACATTTCAGGGTGTTGCAGAGCGTGTCTTTGCAGCTGCAAGCTCTTTGAGGCAGGGGGCTCTCCGATTTGCTCCAGATTACACGCGTGTGTGTAGTCGTGTGTAAACAGCAGCATCACGTCGAGGTACGCAGTTGCCGAGTCCTCGGCCTGAAGTAAGGATGTGTCCCATCTGGCTAAGTCCTGGACAGTCGGTGGATGGTTTGAAGCCCGTTTTACACCTTCGGGTTCTCCATCCCATCTGTCGTAAGGTGTCAGTGTCCACTGAGACGTCTAACCCTCCTTTACACCCCGTTGAGGTCCCGTTGAGAGCAACGATAGGTGCTGCTTTCCCCAAGGAGAAAAGCTCATTGCGCTTGCAGGGTGTCATGTGCCACCCTCCCGAGGGATCCTTCTGTATCCTCCTCACAGCCCCACTGTCCCCTCGCTCCCAGCACCGTCCCCGGGGGAGCAGAGGCTGGTGGGGAGGACGCGCGTTGCAGCTGGGGCTGGGGCATCTCTGGAGCATGGGCTGTGCTGGCCTGGCTCCCCTCCTCCTCCTCGGCCCCGGGGGAATTGGCTTGGACAGATGCAGATCCAGACCTTGATGCTCTCCCTCCCAGTTGTGTCCTCGCAGTCTGCTTGCAGAGTCAGTCCCTTCTCTGAAGCCATTCCACTTTGTCTAAGTAATTAACATCCAACAGGCTAGGGAGAAAAAGCAGGACCGCAACTGAATTTCCCACATCTCAGCTGAAAGCCCTGACCACAGGGCTATTGACTGCTCTGAAAGGCTTGCTCCATATGTTGTGTCCTGGTCCCGATTAAACTTTTTGTGATGAAAGTTTCACCAAAACTAACATGCTTCCATGAAAATTCTGGTTTTGGCATTTTCCAGGAAAAAAAGAAACTAAAATAGCTTGCCAAGAATTTCCCAACCACCTTTAATCCTGAGACACTACCATGGTCCAAACAAACGATGATAAGGATCTATGGAAACATGGGGAAACAAAGAAGTGATGTTTTTAAAGCCTCCAGAAAATAAAAATGCAGCTGGAAGGAGGAGCACGGGTTTTTCTGCAAGCACGCCGAGGAGGGAAATTCACTCCCTTTGAATCACGGGGAGTCCTTTCTAGTTGGTTTCAAAGGAAGCTGGATGTGGTTATTAACATGATCTTAACTCTATTGCTAGTGCCTAGATATATTCATAGATGAGCTGGAAGTGCCACGGAGGGTGCTGCTCTTCCCAGCGGTGTCAAGGGTTTCTTGCAGCCTGAGGAATGACTGCTCACCACGAGAAATGAGAGATCTCCCTCCCTTTTACAGCGAGCGAAGACAAACAATTTCCACCCGTGCCTGATGCTTGGGAGATAAGGGGAGATGTGGGAGATACGGTCTTAACCGAAACCATCTGGTCTGTGCCCAGCCAGCTGCAATGGGCACGAACACACGGAGGGTGGAAGGGAAGAGCTGGGTTTTGCTGAGGAAGGTCGTCTCAGTCAGCTGCAGATGAAAGCTGCTTTCTCTCCCCTGCTCGCCAGTGGCTGTGGCAGCGGCGGTGGACCCGAGCGAGGGGGAACTGGGAACCGGGAACCAGACAGACTGGAGAGGCAGGGGTTGTGGCACAGCCGTGCAGTCGCAGGTGAAGCCCCAGGTTGCTTTTGCTTCTGGAAATGTTGGCAAGTAAATGATTAGAGACCAGCGGAGAGGCAAGCAGAGTGCACGGGGTTATCTGTACCGCTGTTTGGTACCTTCATTCGAGTGTCAAAATATGCCTGTAAAATGAACGTGTTCCCCCCGCAAGGTCTGCCTGTTTGAGCCGAAAGAAACGGCACAGCAAAAAGTGCCAGATTTCTATGAATTGGGAATCTCCCCCAGAACCAGGTAGATGAGTGCGGAAGGTGAGGACGGTCTTACTCGGTGGCAGAGAGGGACAAGCCTGAGGCTGCAGCGGCCGCCGCGTCCCAGCGGTTTCTGGCCGGCAGCTTTTCCAGCAGGCAGAGACCTTTGGAAATTTCCAGTAAAGGATCAGCCCACGGTCTGTTTTGCTGTCCCATGTTCAGAGCCAGTGGGGACCAAAGGGCTTTAGAGGAGGCATAAATCCCTGCCCTGCCCCGGGGGAGCAGCAGGGTGTCTCTGGCGGGAGGAACATCTCTGGGACAGGGGATAAGCAGCCCTTGAATTTTTCGTGTGATGGACCGAGCTTTCGGGCCACCGGTCTTGGCAGAGTCACGGCGGTCTGTTGCAGTGCTTGTCTGTAGGGGATGTTAGTCTGTGTGGTTAATCAGCTTTCCTTTTTTGGTGGATTTAGTTTGTTAGATGAGTTCCACAGTCCCAAAACTTCAGTGGTTTATTCTAATTGATTGGTGAGTTCAGTAAAAAACCCCAGTTTCTCACGTGAGCTGAGAGGAGTTCTCCCTACCCCTTTTACCCCGTGTGTCTGCGATGCTTCGGCTACCCCGGCGTTTGGGGAGGTGACATGTCCCTCTCGGTGGCTTCCCCTAGGCTGTCTACAAGGCCTGGCTGTGCTCCGAGTATTTCAACGTGACCCAACACCAGTGCCGACACCGGATCCCATGCAAGCAATACTGCCTGGAGGTGCAGACCAGGTGCCCGTTTGTGTTACCGGACAATGACGAGCTGATCTATGGAGGTTTGCCTGGCTTCATCTGTACGGGTAAGGAGGTCCGGGGAGCGGGGCCGGGCTCCCGCACACCCCGGGGGGCACGAGGGGACAGGGCAGGGGTGGGTGCTGATGAGCCCCGTCGCACTTTTGCAAGCCACGCACCAGGTTTTGAAGGCTTTTTGGGGCGGAGGGGGAGGAGGTACAGCGTGGAAGCACTGCCTGACTGCCGAAACATGGCCATCTGGGGGTGAGGTGTATGCGGTAAACGGAGACGCAGCAACAGCCTGACAGCTTAGCGCAGAAAACGAAAGCCCTACCTCTAATTGAAAGCTAAAGCAAGCATGTAAGGGGCTGAAGGTGACGGGATTAAAGCAGGGCCGGGATGTTTAATTGCTACAAGTGGCATTCGGGGAGTCCTGAACGTGCCCCATGGCTGTGGTCTCTGCTTGCCGGTCTGCAGGCTCGCAGCCCCGTCGAGGGCCAGTCCCGGGGGATCTCTGGGTGTCCCGGTTCTCAGGTTCTGCCCGTCCCGCGGTGTGTGGCTGGCAGGCACCGGGGCTCACTCCTTCCGCAGCCCCCTCCGCAGTCTCCCGCTGACCCCCTCCTCTTCCTCCGCTTCCTTCCCGCAGGGCTGCTGGAGAACCAGCTGCCCGACGAGGAGGCCAAGTGCTGCGAGGTGCAATGGGACTCCTGCGACCACCCCCCAGACAGCAACGACAACACATCCCCCAAATCCACAGCGTCAGAGTCACTCCATTTCCACCGCCACGACCCCCACCTCCATCACCAGCGGCAGAACCACTACCACCTCTACCACCACCACCACCAGTACCACCAGCCCCACTCCCCATCCTTGCTGCCAGTCTCCGCAGGGTCTCGCCTCGGCAGCAGCAGGATCAGACTGTGCGTGCTGGTCCTGATGCTTCTCCACACCATGGTGTCCTTCTCGAGCGTGCACAGCAGTGGCGGCGGGGCGGCCGGCGGAGGGCTTAGCCTGGAGGCCCTGCCCGCCCTGGAGGAGAGCGTGGCACGGGACGAGTGACACGGAGGGAAAAGCCGACCTCCAAGAAGAACGCCAGATCTTTTTCCACTAAGGGGGGCACATGCTATTCCTCCAATGGGAGGCACGGGATTGGGGGTGACGCACACACACACACCCCCGCACATACCCCCAAGAGCTGCTCGCCGCGGGGCATCCCCGTGATGAAGAGTCTCTAATGCGCACAGGGCTGCGGGACTCGGCTTTGAGAAGGGTTCGGTCAGTAGCAGCCGGGCAGCGTGGCCGGCTCAGCCTCGCCGAGGCGCCGGTGCGGGAAGGTACGGC
>VYZV01028871.1:1158-17500 GCA_013401275.1 Pandion haliaetus | reverse complement strand
ACGGGGAGGGGGGGAACCTCGGCAGGGACCGGGATGGCTTTGCCTGTGTGTGTGTGTGTGTGTGTGAGACCAGGCTGCTTGTGACCGAACCCTTCTCAAGTGCTCGTGAAATGTCGGTGGTTACAGAGCTCAGACCTACAACAAAAAAGGTCCTTTTACAGTACGTGGGGGCGGGGCGAAAAAAAAAAAAAAAACCAACCAACAAAACCAACCATACTGCTGAAGTCAAAATATTCTTTCTAATCCCCCTGCCCGGTTTCTCTTTCTTTCCAGCTTTCTTCCTCTGCCTCCCGGACCCTCCCTCTCTGTTCCCACCCCCCTTCTGTTTCTCTTTCTCCCCTCTGTCATAAGAAAGTGACTGTGTCCTCGAGGGGACAGTTTTCTTATGCCATTTTATACACTGTGCTTCATGTTTAGAACTTTTTTGCACTAGTTCCTATTACATTTATTTTCCAAAATGGTTTGACAGAAAACAAACAAAAAAAAACAACAAAAACACAAAACCATGCTATAATTCAGTTGTATTAAAAATATTATCCTACTACTCTCTGTGTTCAATAGTCTCTGTACCTGTAATGCTTTCAGTTCTGTTGTATTTTGGGGCAGAGGTTTTCTCCGCTCCTTGTTTAACCCAGTAAAGAAATAAAATGTTAAGAATTGATGATAACATCCTCCTCCCTTTCTCTGCGGTTTAATTTGGGCCGTGTAGGTCCTGGCGTGCTGCTCGCCGTCCAGGGAGACGCGGTGGGACGGGCTGCCGGCCCCCTGCCCCCCACCAGAACCTGCCCTGCAAACTTGGTCTCTCTGTCCTACGGGTGTTTTTTCCCTGCGAAATCCAATCTCACATGGAGGACAGAAGAGGCAGAATGGAGGGACAATAACCCTGCCTTACTGAATTTGATTTCGTAACCTTTCTTTATATTCTTTTGTTTCTTGCCTTCACATTTCTTGCCATGGGGCTCACCTCAGAACAATAGGGGCAAAGACTGTCACCAAGAGATTCATCAGAGAATAATGACTAAACCAGGGTATCCAAATTTTGCCCAGCTGAAGTCCACACCCACATATAATCTGGAATTAATTCATCTGGACAACAGATCTCGGCATGCAACAGAGCTAGGACACTCCGCTCCAAATTGAATGCTGCATGCCAGGCTGCAAAAGGCCATGTAATAAAACTCCGACGTTACACTTTGGCCATTCCTACCCCGAGCTGAAAATTCTCAGTTTGGAAAGAAGATGAGGAAAAGAGAACAAAAAANNNAGAAAAAAAAAAAAAAAAGGAATGACATTGGATGGAGATCGAAATAATTTTTTAAAAAAGCAGATTGGTGCGGAAGGCAAATGCGAGGGGAGGGTGCTGGGAGGCATCAGCTCTGCTGTGAAACAGGGGCAGAGAAGAAAAAGTGGTGGGTGCAGGCAGGGAGACATGGAGAGCACGGGCAGGGAGTGGGGTGTCCAGTATGTAGCTGCATGCAGGGCTGGGTGGGTAAATAATCAGCGGGATATATCATGGCTAGAACTGAAGGCGTCATTTTCTGGCCTCTCACAAGGTCCTCGTTCCCCTCTGCCCACACCTAGTTGTCTACATGAGACAGGTTTCCTTTGTGGCTCAGAAAGGAAAAAAAAACCCAAAACATCTATTTACTGGAGTTCCTCAAAGAGAGGAGCTGCCCCAGGAGCGGGAGGCTGTGCTGGAAGGCTCGTGCTCAGGCGTGGAGCTGGTGCTGCTGGTGCCCGCCTGGGCTGAGCGCAGGGTTCCTGCTGCTGCACCGTCCCCTTTCCTCTCCCTTTGCCTGCAGGGACACCGTTGGCTCTTCTCTCCTTTTTTCCCCACGCGGAGCCAATAACCACATTCAGCCCTTCAGCTGCAAAATCCAAAGTATTCCAGAGCTGCCTGTCCCTGCAGGCAGCCCACGCAGCTTTTCACACAGGTACACGTCTCTTTCCCTGGCTGCTAACGGCAGCAGATGGACTGGTACCTGATTTTCATTTCCACAGCGCTTTGCTCAGGGTACCCACTAGCTGGGCAGAAGATGGCATCACACCTCCTTGCACAGGGAGCCATTTCGTTGATACAACCGCCTGGTTGTCTCTTTGTCCACAAAACCCAGAGGCAGGAGGTTTGGGACACGGGGACGGCCAGTCGGGAGGGTCACAGTGCTACTCCCAGTTTGGGCAACTAGAGATCAGCATTACCCCAGCCCATTTTTAACTGAAATCGTGCTGCTCGTTTGTTTCTTAAGTCACATTAAGTCATCTACAACCGCTCACGCGGTCTCCAGCAGCAATAACTGTGAATTCCCACCCAGTTTCTCAGGTAACCTTCACAGCTCTTGTAGGAAAGTGAGGGGACAGCGTGGATGCCATGCAGGAGCCCTGTCGATGCAAATCAGGGACGGTGGGGTCCTTTATTCTAAAATCCTTTCGTCCTGCTCTGTTCCAGCCTGTTGTTTTGATTTTCAGAGAGTACCATGTTCTGGTGCTGCAAACGTGTAAAAATAAGGCAAAGTCAAGATGGTTTCCAGGACGAGGCGTGAACATGAACTTCTAATGTAGAAGCATGATGGCCAGCTAACAGAACCAGGGAGGTCTCTTACTAATTACATAGAGGGGACCATGCTTAGCCCCACAGACAAACAGAAAAGCATACACCAGCAGCTATCTCCAGAATAGCACTCAGGTGTCTCAGGTTAGCATATATCCTGCTGTAGGCAATTAAATGTCACTCAACTCAGCCTTTTCCTTACGTTTGCAGGGCCCCCCCCCACTTGCTTTTAGAGTACTTTCAATAGAAGTGCCTCGTGAGTTTGTCCTGAACTGCCCCAATTTGAGTAGCTCTGGGCCTCAGCTGGGCTCTAGAAACTACACATAAGAGTCCTGCAAAGTGCTTGAGCTGCTAAGTAGTCTCAGGGCACAGACAGTACCAGATTTCTCAGAAAAATGTGTTTGGGATTGCTTTTTCCTTCAGGAGCACTGCTGGCAGGACAGGTCCCAGCAAACCACGTGCCATCGTTCGTTCCTACCGACCTCCTGCTGCAGCGATGAGAAAGCACGGGCTGGCATCTCTGCCGTGCCGGGCGGGTGGTAGCTGTTTGCTACGAAGCCTTTCAAAATGGACCTGCTGCTGGAGGTGAAAAGGTTGAGTCTCTGGCCTGGTAGGGAGGATGCCGTCAAAGGGTGGGAGATGTTGCTTGAGCTGCTTGCTGAGGCTGTAGGAGGTAACACCGTGGTGTGGTTCTGCTGGGCTGGGCTCAGGGTGCCGGGTGTGCTGCCATGGCAGATGTTTTGGGAAGCCCTATGAGAGCAGGGCGAGCATACATACACCAACACGCAATTAATGGGATTTCTGAGCCAATTGCAAGGGATTTCCTGGTATCTCTTCATGTGACAGCTCTGCATTGATGTTTAACTGCTGAGTTTCTGTAGCTGCATTCTTGCACCCAGCTACTCTCCCAGTATCCCGGGACTGCTGGAGTGCCGTGGTGCGTGCTTGAGAAGCTATTTGTTCTCGGCAGCTCCTTTTGATGCCCCTGCATCTCGCCATCTGCGACGCCGCATCCCTCACCCAGGCTCTCCAGGCCTCCCGTGGTGTAACAGACTCCCAAGCATCTCTCCCCTCGCAAGAGAGGTACCACAAGCGTGCCCCGTCTCCCTGCCTCCAGGATGCCCTGAAAGAGGGACCTGCTGGGGCTTGGCCACCATATAAAAAGACCTCAAGATTTATGGGGTTGGAGAAGGGGCCAAGAAGGCACACGCCTGCCCAGCCTGGGGAGCAGCGATGCTGTTCCTGAGCTTGCAATGAGCACTGGGCAAAGCGCAGGGAAGGGTCTCGGTGGGCACATGGCGCCTGAGCTGATGCAGCAGCCAAAAATCCACCCAGGAACATGCCGGTTCCCAGGGATTTCTTTAGCAGGGGTTTGAAGTTGACGTGAGTTAAGTGGGATATAAATTTTCATGCCTATAGGCCTGCGGACAATAAAGTTGGAAGGCAGCATGGAGCAAGAGAGAAGTTTCTCAGCTGTAAATTTGCCTTGTGAGTCCATAAAAACTGAAACGGGCAGCGTAAAAAATATTCCTGCTGGAAAGAGCAGGGAAAATGCTGCACCCCTGAGAAAACATTACAAAGCAGACCCAAATCAAACTCCAGGCTTGGAAATGCTTTGAGGTGCAAGATGGGACTCTCCGGACACTGAAATCATGGGTGGGGCCTGGATTTCTAACATCATCTCTTCTGGATGTGAGCTAGGAGTTCCCTTTGTTTCTATACTTATTTATGTAGTTCAACAGATGGCACGCAAGGTTCTGCATTCTGGTTTATCAAAAAAGAAAAAAAGGATCCTTTCCAAGCACGTGCATCTAGAAACCATGCTAGCTGTGTAATTCCATTTCTGAACAATTTCGGAGCTCCTGAAGCTTTTCCGTCCTCTCCGGGTGGAGGAGTATCAGGACTCATGAAAATCAGGCAACTCGTTACCACGGATCTAAAACTGTGCTTGAGAGCCTCTTTTTTCCACAGCAACATTTGAACACGGGAGAGTGAGAATCCTGAAGAGAGAGCCTGTGTTTTCTTGTCCTTCTGACTCTTCACTGTAAGAATGCAGTTTCAAGCTCTGTTTTCCACCTACCAGGAAGCTCAAGGATGTTTCTGGACCTTTCAAAGTCTGTATGTTCTGGGTACATTCAAATCGGAGCTCCCTGCTGTTGGCGAGGAGTTCTTCGTTTATTTTTATGCGACCAAATAGGTATTTTTTTGTGGGTTTATGGATTTTGTGACTGGGAAGTTTTGTGATGCCACCTCGGAAAACTGATGAAAATCTTGTAGTTAAGAGTTGAAGAAATTATTAATGATCGTAATTTTCCACATTTTTTGCCTGGAGGACTCCTTTGTTCTCTTCTTTTTGTCTAAAATTTGCATTAAGTAAGAGCTTACAATTTATTTTTCATTAGCAACCCCCTTGCCATAGCAGAGCAGGAGTTGCCTGGATGAGCTGCAGGAGGTGGGTTTATCTGGATTTTACATGGTAGATGCTATGAGCCAGGTGGGTTTTACTGTGTGTCTTCTTCCTCTCTTGCTCTGTTTTTCCTGGTCTCTCTCCCTCGCCCGCTTTGGATCATGGCCTTGACACTGCACGACGGTCTGTGTCATTCTGTTAGATCTGTTTTGGTACCTGAGGAAGATCAAGGTCATACTGATGTGTTTCCTCCACTGAAAACATCAGTGTCTTTATTAATTCAGCTTTAATTGCATTGAAGTGAAGCCCCTGGATGGGAAAGGGCTGGGAAGGGGTGTTTCTTCTGCCTTCACGTGAAAGCAGTGGCAGTTCCTTTCCTTTCTTTCACCTATGTTCATAAAGATGCATGTTTCAAGGAGGGGGGTCAGGCCCAGAAGGAGAAGGTGTTGCTGGTGCCACATGGGACTTGGATGATCGTCCTGTCTCGTGAGCCTGCCCTGAGCCAGGAGTTTACCCAAAACCCCTGTTAATTAAACCACCTCAGGTGAAACTGTAGGTCCCAGTATTCCGAAAATAAAAAATAATTAATAATTCAAAAGCCTGAGAGCGAAGCACTGGAAGCAGGATGGCCTCGGTCGTTGTGTTCCCCTTCTACAGAAGGGCAGATCCCCAGCTGCTGAGAAGATTTGGTGGTGCTCAGCGGGAATATGCTGGTCCCATCCTGGGGACTTCTTTTTAAATAGCAGCAGAGGAGTTAGGTGAGGTTAGGCTGGATGTTGTGGGCTGAGTTTGGGAAGGCCTGGAGACTCAATCCTCCCCCTGTTGCCCTAATGAGCGGGTAGATATGGAAGGTGGGATGTGCTTAGGAGTTATTTCCAGCCCAACTGTATTATCTAAAAAGAAGTTTGCTTTTTTTTTTAATTCTCTGTCAAGCCCCTGCTCTTCTTGGGCTCCAGGGAGTACTCCCTCTTGCAACCCTGTTCCAGCCATGACCCCTCAGATCAGTGTCCTGTTTCTGTCCTCCCCCACAAACACCTAATCCCTGTTATGCAATTAGCTGTACATTAAGAAAACTCTCTCCTGGCGAGAGCAATCGGGAGTCTTCAGCTGGTGAAGGTGAGGGTTCGCAGAAGGAGATTCTGGAGGTGAATATGGTGTTGTGTTAGGGGAGCCGCACAGACATGGCACGTCTGGGAAGCCACGTGTGTTCACCTAGTGCTATCCGACATGGATCCATGCCTTGCGCTGCCCTTCGGGCAGCTTCCTGTAAGGAAAAGTGTGTAGGAGCTGGTTGCCCTTTGGAGAGGGAAGTGCTAAGTGCAAGCAAAGATCACAGACCCGATAAATCCAAGGGATGTCAAATTACATCAAACCTCCTCGTCCTAATGTGGAAACATCAAGACAAGTGCCCTGAACTGAGTAACAGAAACTGCTGTATGCAATGCCACGTTAGGGAGAGGTTATCTTTCTATTATCCCTGGCACATCGCCTCGTTTACACCCTGCTTTCTTTTTCCCTACCAGTCCCTTTCATGTTTTTAGTACAAAATGAGTCCCGTGTATGTGATAATTAGGATTATAGCTTCCATCTCTCTCTCAGGCTTCCTAGCTACCCTTCACATTTGATCTGCCACCTTTTCCGAGGCTTGCTCTAGCTCTTCTTCCTCCAGTATTTCTCGGCTTCTTCCCACCACCCTCCTCTCTGTCACTCAGCCTTCTTGCCTGTGACTTGATCTTTGCTCCAAAGCTCCTCAGGGTTGCCCCACACCTGCTCTACTCAGGGATCGCTTGGTCATTTCTACCCCAGCATTTATCTGCCCCTTGCAAAATCAGTTAGTGCTCTGTCTTCCCCGAAGCCGTTTCTCCCATCGCTCGGTGCTAAGCCCACGTTAGCACCCAGCCTACAGTAAAGCCACAGGTAAGCCTGAGACCAGCTCAGAGGAAAGTCTTGCCGTCAGAAGATCCTCTGACATGTTTGTATTCACAAGCTTGTCAACATTTGGCCCTTTTTTGGGTTTCTTTTCCTTTTTTCTCTTGGGGGAAATCGCTACTGTTTCTAACACCATTTCAGATCCTCCGAGCCTAGTTGTGAACAAGTCTAGCACCAGTGCTAAGACACCAGATGCCGTGGAGACCCATTCCGGGTGAGTCTACGCTAGAAACTGTCCCTGCCTTGGCATTGGGGATGGTGGAGTTAGGAAGCCAAAGAGAGAACCTCTTTTATATAAACTGTAAGTTTTTCATAAAAGCCTTTCTAATTTGTACCAAAGAGACTCTAGCACACCCTTGGGACTGGTAAAAATAATAATAGCTTAAGTGGTAGAAGACTGTGAATTTGAAACAGAAGGTTATGCGATTTAGAAGTATTAAAAAAAGTCAACATTGTATATCAATAAATGTAATTTAGATATACAAAGGAGATAGCAAAGATTTCAACAAAGAACTGTCAAGTCTTACCTCTTCAGATCTCTTTGAAGTAAAGCAGATGTCTTCATCCAATTGATCCCGAGAAACTGGCCTTCACATCCAAAAGTATGTTCTTTCGAATCACAAATGAATTACTCCTTTCAAAAATTACATGGTTTGCTATTTTTCAATCACTTTTTTTATTCTGAGATGAAACACACATGTTTATATTGGCTGGTTTAGCCTAGAAACACAGCACTCCCCAAAGCTAGCAATCTAGAGCTCGTGGAGCCACAACTGCCCGACCTGTAATAAAAGAGATGAAGGCAAATGGCACTCATTAGAGTCGTATCTGTTCGCTGCTTGAAATATGCCTTTGTAATAAGCAATTTCATTTTTACAGTTCCATACCATAACAAATGGCTACTGCCCCTCTCCAAATCCTCTAACCAATGCTCAAACGGCGTGTTTTATCAAGCCTTGATCTGACGTGGGCTCCACGGAGGAAATTGCTGGTTTAAGGCTGTGTTACTATAGGATATTACGTCTGAGCCTTGTGATCTTTCTCCTCGCTTAAATCTTCAACGGCTGGGATGCATCTAAGAACAAACACTCGGCTTTTCCTTCCCCTGGTTATTGCTGTCATATAATATTAACAGTCTCGAGGTTGCAAATCCCTGAAATCCCAGGTCACCTGGAAACTAAGCCCCTCATGTGGAGGTCCCGTAGCCGGATCAGGGCCTTGCGTGTGCAGTTTCCAGTAACTTAAGAAGTGAGCAGGGAAGGACGGTTCCATATGTCCTCCTTATGACCGCTCCTGCTTTGATATAAATTCCTCACATCCACCCTTTTCAAAGGCTTCAGTTCTTTACCTGGACTCACCCTGCCTTACCCGAGATGCCTAAAAGGTCAAGTTAAGTCCAAAACCACGTGGGAAGACTCTGGTCCCTGGCTCCCGATAGCGACTGACCTCTCTTCCCCGCTGGCACCTTCGCGGGCACAGCTTTGGGGGGCAGAGGGAAACACTTGTCCTTCAGGAACGCTGGAGCCGGAGGGGGGGGCGGGGTATGAGGGGGCTTCATTCCTCCATCTCCCACCCTGCACCTTTATTTGCTGGGTGAGCTCGGAGGGCGGACCGAGGCTGCACGACGGCTGGGGGCGAGGGCTCAGCTGGGACCCTCCGCATCTGGCACTGCGTTTTGCACTGGCCGTCGAGGAGATGCTGCCGGGAGGTAGCGTATTCACGTGGACGCCTGCGCCCGTCAGGCACAAGGACACGGTGGTCACCGCGCTACCAAAGCCCGCCGCAACCTGGCTGAGTTTTCATTCTTTCTTCATTTTTCTTCTTTAACGTTTCTTTTTTTTTTCTTTCTTTTTCCGCTTAGCCCAGAAGAGCTGCTTACAGCAGCCTAAATCGTCTGCGACCAGAGAGACGTGGCATGTTGCTGTACCGCAACTAACGTCGCCCGAGGAAGGAGGGCAGCGCCAAGCCCTCCTTGAGACCCTGGCCTTTTTAACGCTAATAAAGATGCACCCTTAGTCTATACACGTAGCGCATCAGCGATGTGGAAGCTGCAGGTCAGATATGCCCGAGGAAGGGCAGGATGAGCGCTCCTTGCAGGGATCTGGGGTTCTGGAGGACCAACAGGCTCGTGTGACAACCCCACCGGGTGACAAAGGAGAGACCCAGTCCCACCCCAGAGCCACTGCCAGCCCAGAGCAAAGCTCGGTAAGAGCCACGCCACGACTGCTGTCCTGATGGACATCTAGGAATTCCCCGAGGAACAGTGCAAGAGAAGTCTGCAGCTTTCCTTTGAGGTGCAGAAAGCACGTAGGTGTAGTCCGGTGAGTACCAAACCTTGGGGTATGTCGAGCTATAGGACGGGGCGGTCAGGCCAGGACAATACAGTACGGCTGGGCTGGGAAGAGCTTTGCGCAGACTGGGTCGTATCGGTGGAGAGAGGCGTGAGCACGGGGTAGTACTCGAGCTCACGTGCTTCTCGGAAATTGAGCTTGTATCACTTAGAATTAACTCTGCTGACACAGTCCCGGATTTTGTGCATAGGCTTATCCCCGCAGAACCGGTTGTAACCCCGCTTTCGTGACTGTCGTGTCTCCTCCAGCCAGACGGAGATGTCCTGGAAACCCTCCCTGCCCTAGGTTTGTGGGGGGTGTGTGCATTTCAGCCTCTTTGGCTTCTGCTTCTCTTGCTTTAGAGATTTAAATTCTGTGGATAATAGTTTAATCAGGATTGCTTCTCCAAAGAGGTAATTTGTGCCGTGCATTAATGGAGACAAATACAAAGTGACCGAAATCATTTGCAGATGGAGCGGGGCCACAGCTTGAGTCCCGGTACGGGCAAAGCATGCTGCAAGACCCATCTGCTTCTGCTTCGAGCGCAGTCGCCATGTTCGCTTTAGGTGGGAAGGGACGTGCTTTGGAGGTCTCCCACCCGGACAGAGGGAGCGCGGCTCTGCGGGATGGCTTCTTCCCTCCCCCCGCTCCACCCCCAGCCTCAAGGAGCACCAAATCCAGAGCCGGGCTCCCCGGCAGACAGGTCGGGCAAATGCCTGCGCCAGAAATGCTGGAACCTGGGGAAACCCCTGCCATCCTCCGGCAACGGGCAGGGGAGAGGAGCACCCTCCTCTCGGTCCTCTAGTCAAGCTAGGCATTAGCTGCATGGTGCTGCTCCCTTCTCCTCCTCCCTGTTTCCCCATGGGCTGTTGGTGAGCGAGCGTTACTGATACAAGCAAGGGGCAAAGCAGGCTGTGGGCTTTCTGAAAGGGTGTCTTTCCTATGAGAAATATATTCCTTGAGGCAAAGACCATATCCTCTTTCACTGGCAACAGCAAGTCCTGAAACCGGCACTCCAGGACAATAACTTGGAAGACTCCTCAGCTGCCCGCTCGCCTGAGCGACCTGGGATGCGGGGAGCCGAAGGGTCAGGGGCGACGAGGCAGCAAGTACCGGGGAGGTTGTATAATGTGGTGTGGAATATCATTGTTCCAGCCAGGATGAGTAAGAGCACAGCTGACGCTGGTCACCGACTGCACTTCCATGTGTCTGAGGGAGGGGGAGGCTGAGAGACGGTTGCACAGTTGAAAATAAAGACAATAAGTCTATAAAAGTTTAAGAACTGAATAGATTCCTAACATTTGTTTTTCATTATCACCAAATAACATATAAATAAACATACAACAGAACCAAGAGCAACATCCTAGTTACCCTCTCTAGAAGAAGCTGTGTTTAGGCTGAACTTAGCCTTCCTTGGCCAAACCTCCTCCTTGTATAGTCTGTAATGAAACGAAATAGCAAAGCTGGCTAAGCAATTAGGCCTCCATCTTCCTGTAAAACAGAAAGCAAAGCAAAGACTTGTCCATACAGGAAAGCTGGATGTCAACGTGCTGCTAGTTCTTAGAAGTCAGTAGTACAGGGGGAAGAACTTGTGAAAATAGGCACGGTAAGAGCCTACAGAACCCCCCCTTTTTTTTTTTCCCTCTGTAAAAAGGACACATGCAAATGTAGGGGTTTTTTGTTATTATTATTGCTTGTTGATAATTATTAGTGCATCTCAGAAAATATGTCTGTCAATACACAGTGGTAGGTTTTGCTTTTCCTTTTTTCATGTTTACTGCTGTAAAATGGCCCCTGGAGTGATGCTGCGCACACTGCGCTCTGTAAACATTGCCTAGTGCTTATGAGAAAAAATAGAATTCAGGCTCAAAATGCAGTGGCTGTTTAGCTGATACTGGGATATTGAGGGTTTTCTGATCATCCTTTGCCTTGCACATCTCATCGAAGCCTGTTAGAGTGACTGCCAGTCAAGGGGGGGAGGATGGGACGATCCTGGTGCAGGAGGGTTTGGGGCAAGGGATGAGAAGCTCGGTAGGTGTTGTTTTAAATGACAGTTGTAAGAATTCACAGAGTGAGATGGGAGGGACAGACGAACGATCAGAGAAAGACAGTGACGGCCTGAGAGAGGGAAAATCTCAGAACGGAGCCAGGAGAGGGGCAGCCCGTGAATGCGATTGCTTAGTACATGTTGCTCTTATAATGTGAACATACTGTTCGATCCATGCCCCTACGGAAGCAGTCCTTTACTGCACAGGCAGAGCTCATAGGTATTGAAAAGACAATCTTAAGTAAACCGGATTGTATGAAACATCTCGGCTCTCACCGAGGAAAAATAATTGTAATTGCAGTGAAGCACGGAGGCTTTATAAAAGTCAGGATCCTTTGTCCTAAGGGCTTACAAACGTACCCGAGGACACACTGTCGGTATGCTATGACTTCAGCTTTCGGGAGACTTTATTGTATTAATGTTGTTGCTAACATCACCGAGAGAGTAAAAGAGATGGCTTTCCTGCAATTTAGCGGAGCTTTCCTCAAAGGAAAGTCATGAATTCCAAAGCTTTTAGGTCACACATGTTAAAATCTACCCTATTGCTGCTGCAAATATTACAGCTGTTGCCAAAACGTAAATGGGAAATGGGCTATAATCTTCTTTACAACATCCTTCTAAGAGATTCCCTGATCTGTTAAATATGCATAGCAACTGGCACTCGGACCTGCCATAAAGTGCCCTGTGTTATGCTGAGAGAGTTTTACCCATGCCAAAAGAAAGGGAGATCTTCTAAACTGACAAGGCTGCTACCGCAGGTCCTCCTCCTCCCACCTTTGGTTACATCCTGCTGGGATGGGAAGGCTCCGTTGCGCTGTGATGCTGGAAAACCCAGCAAGTTTAGGAAGCGAGAGGAAAAAGTCCCGTGGCGTTAGAGATGTTGCTTCTGTGCGTTCTTCTCCTCTTCAGCCTCTGCCCACCCTCCAGAGGACTCTCTCGCACTACGTGGGCTGGAGGGAACAATGCCTTTATTTTTGGAAAGTTTCCTTTTTTCCTAGATTTCTCTCCATTGTTCACGGGGGAAAAAAAGCAGGGGCAGCTGGACCCAATAAACTCTAGCAGATATAAAGAGGCAAAATTTGGGTGGGGGGACTTCTGCCTTGTGAAAGAAGTAATATTATTTTCTGATTAAAAAGAACTGTTCTTTATTTTCCTATTGTGGCCCCTGCCTTTGATCAGCCCATCCAAAGCATTACAAAGCTGTGTCATTTCTGCAGCCGTTAGCTTTTCTGTCCTCTGGCTCCCGCCTCTCCTGGACCGGGACTCCTTGGAGCGATGAGGCTGGGCTACAGAAGACAACTTAAACCTTTGAGGTTCTTCATCCATATAATGAAGTTTATCAGGGATGGCACAGTAAAAGGGGACGAATCTTGGAAAAACAAAGGGCACCGGTTGCATTCAGCAGAGGAAGAAGGCCCATGGTTCAGAAAGGAAACGTCTGCGGCAAGGGAGGGCTCCCCACCACGCGCTCTCTCTCACCAAAGCCTGAAGCTGGCAGCGATGCTTTAGAGCAAGAGGAATTAAAATAAAATACTGGAGAAACAGTGCAACGCCTCCGTTTGCAGGGCTTGACCGGTGCCACGCAGTCAATGCGTGAGGACCTCTCCCAGGTCTGGGATGACACAATTTAATTATATCGTCGGACGGGATTTCTTTTTAATTGGTGCGACGCTGCACGGTGATCTGCTCTAGGAGGCAGAAGTACCTCAATTTGAGGATTTGGCAGATGCCCCAAATGAGATCCGAGCGGAAACGGTGAACTCGCTTCTTATGAGCAGTTGATATTAATAACTGCTTGACCCAGCTACGCAGCTTGGACTTAAGACATTTGCAATACGGACCTGTCTTTAAGACCCTATGAACATACATGGCACAAAGCATTTCAGGGGCGTCTGGGCTACTCGGCCTCTAAAACGCATCTTAAAAGTAACATAAATTACTCTTGAAAGCGGAACTAGGCTATTGCAAGTCTGAGTAGGTCAATGTATGATTCTTTTTAAATAATTTGGATCTTGATCTTGAAAAACAGTAGCAACCCTAAGCATTCCAATAATTATAAGTTGTCGGAAAATAATCACAGATTTTTGTACAGAGGCTTCATGTGCTTTTAGTTGCTTTTCGCTCTGGAGTTCTTGGGGTTGGCAGTGGTTAATGCTCCCAATTTTTTTCTTCACAAATATTAGGGAAACATTTCTTTCTTAAATGAAAACAGAGACTCTCATATAATTTCATGAGGATTACACAGAACTTAAAGCAAAAAAAACCCCATTGCAGAAAAATAAGGCTAGGAAGGACTACAAAGAGGTCATCTAGTTCATCCTCCTCCCCAAAGGCAGGACAAACAGCAACTATAGTATTCTTTATAGGTGTAATCTATGAAATACTGAGCGATGAAGACCCTACAAATTCCCAGCCAATCTGTTCCAGGACTTGGAGGGCTTTCTCCTGGAAAGGACAGCCTCGTGTAAAACTCGCCCTACCCAGGGGATGACGGAGCACGGGAACGCGGACCCACAAGGGACCAGCCGACTCTCCGAGTCCGGCCCTGGGAGCCGTGCAGCAGAAGGCGGGCTCGCAGGGCACGTCCCTGGGCATCAGCGGGCACGCGAGACCTTCCCGCAGCACGTCTAGCGCGGGGCCGAGAGCCGCAGCTCTAACCTCCCAGGAGAGCTTCGCCGGCATCGGTCACCCACAACTCCTGAGGCCAAGGGATTTCCGAGGTGATAGCCCTCGGTGCGGCTACCCTTCCTATAGATCTGATGATCTTTGTAACGTTCCCGCTCTGTGCTTGCTTCCCCGGCACCGATGACGTGCTCTGCATTATCTGAGCCTCCAAAACCAGCTGGAAGTCCTCCTCAGCAGTGCCACCTAGCCACTCCTGCCTCTCCCTCCGCTTCTTCCTCCCATTAAGACCTTTGCACTCTTTTTTTTCTTTTTTCTTTTCTTTTCGTCTTTCCAATTGTACCCTATTTTCTTCAGGCTGCCTCTCCAATTTGCGGAGGTCATTTCTAACTCTGTATTCGAACTTCCTTGCAGACTGTGGCGTGTAGGCATCATGCAGAATCTTAGTAATCTCGTTCTCTATTTCATTATCAAGTAAAAACACCGACTGGCAATAGAACCGGCAAAGACTCCTGCAGAGCTCCTTTTGATATGTTGCTTCCTTGACTGTAAACTATCGATAAACTGCTCCCTGCCGTGCAAATGCTCATTTAAGGAGCGTCGCCTGCTCAGCCAGGGGTTCCTGCCTTCCTCCCGCATCTGCTCTTGCAAGCCCCAGGGGCTGGTGGGCCTTGCGGCGACGCAGGCGGGGGAACCGGTCAGCAGCAGGAGTGTCAGAGCATCGTGGAAATCAAGATAAAGCAGTTGCCAGCTTTGCTGTACCTGGTCGCCAGATCGGCCTGACAAGGTCCCCCTCCACAGCCCTCCCCCCCTCCCCGTTAGCTGTCCTCCTTTCCCTCTCACCGTCCCGGTGCTAACAAACACCTTGATCATTTGCAGTGTTCTGGGGATATTTACCCAAGCTCTGTGGCCTCTATAGTAATTTCCCAACATTTTATTCATCCGCACCCTGTCTTTTAAGCTCTCCCTGACCCCACGAATTCCCAGTGATAACCCCTAGTGATTTGGCTACAACAGCAACTTCGTTAGGCCCAGCTATTTGCAAAAATCTTCATGTTTCCCTCCCTGCTCCACCTTCCCATCCCTCGTCTTACCCGCCACTGGTGTTAGCAGTTGCCTGACTGACACCTGAATGCTTTTTTTTTTCCAAATATAACTTCTCAGTAAAATAATCCCAACCCTTCCGTTCGCTTCCATTTCAGCTGTACGTGTTCCTCCTTGCTGAGAAGAACCACCTGGCTTTTCTCTCCTTGTTTACTGACATAGTTGTTGATGTTTCCTTATCTCCCACGCCACTCGCTGTCTGTCCTCGCACTCCTCCACGGTCGGAGCCTTCCTCCTTCCAGCTCTGTCCCCACATGCTCGCTCTATTCTTCTACACTCGGTATTAGGGATTGGTCTGATTTATACTTTCTGTGCGTGTTCCTTATTGTGTTGGAGATGACCAAGCTGATCTCATGCTATTCTTTCTATCTCGCTTCTGCATCGGGATGGTCTGCAGATGTGCCATTACTCTAATTCCAATCAGGAACCGGCAACTCCCTGGACGTCTTCCCCCACCCCTTGTCTTCTGAGGGACAGACACCCAAACTCGTGGCTTATTCAAGCCTGCTTTCTTGAAGTTCACAGTCTTCCCTCTCAAAACCCACACTTTTTCCCGGTTAACTTTTGCCCAAGCTGCTTTCCACCTTCGCGGCGTTTCTAGCAGTCAGAATCAACCTCTCAAGAGCTGGAGAGGGCATCAATAGTTGCCCCCAAAACATTCAAAAACCTGCCGGGCACCCGGCGCTCGGCTGCGTTCGCCTTCCAAGCGGTGCCTACAGAATTAAAGTCCACCTGTTGAGCCCTGGGCTTTGGATCTCTTTGGTGTCCGCTCTCAGAAATCCTCCTCCGATCTCTCACCCCGAAGGATCCTCCGCACGTGCAACCGCCCGGCGATGAAGCTCATTCGGAGAGAGCCTTTGCCTGACGTGACCCCAACTCCCGGGTGTTCGCGGTCCCGAGAGGACTGCAGCAAACTCCCCTTCGGACCGGACGAGCTCTCCGTTTCCACCCACGTCTAGCTCGCTTCCAACGCTAAACGATGTATAACCCGGCGCTGAGCAACCGCCCGCCCCGTCATATTCAGCATCGGTCTGTGACTCTTCGCTCTGTTTGGGGAGAAAAGAACGAAGACGACGCTGGAAGACCCGGGCACGGGCTGGCAGGGGGTGCCCGTGGCCGGTAGCCCAGGCGTGCGCTGGGGGCCCCGCCTGGGCGTGTGCTACCCCTCGGTGGGCTCTGCTCCTGCCCTCCTGTCCCCCCCAATTCCATCCCCGTCCCCCCGTGAGCTCCCGGCGCCCGCGACACCTTACGCCCAAGAAACCGCGTCTCGGCCCACCAGTGCGCAACCCGGCTACAAAATAAAGGCTGCCGGCAGGAGCGGCGGTGGACGTGACACCTCTCTGCCCACACCCACC
>VYZV01028870.1:2074-37504 GCA_013401275.1 Pandion haliaetus | reverse complement strand
ATGAAGAGATACATGAAATATCCCTGAACTATGAAGTAGGGATATTGTCTTTCTGCTGTTTCCTGAAAGGCAAGAATGCCTTTATAGGGGCTGAGAAAAGGATACTGTATAATGTAAGTGTCAGGAAAAAAGAAGATCCTGAGGAAGAGACAGACTTTTTAGTAGGTCATGTAGCAATAGGACAAGGGGTAATGGTTTAAAACTAAAAGAAGGTAGATTCAGATTAGATATAAGGAAAAAAAAATTATTATGAGGGTAATGAAACACTGGCACAGGTTGCCCAGAGAGGTGGTAGATGCTCCATCCTTGGAAACATTCAAGGTCAGGTTGGACTCAGCTCTGAGCAACCTGATCTAGTTGAAGATGTCCCTGCTCATTGCAGGGGCGTTGGACTAGATGGCCTTTAAAGGGCCCTTCCAACCCAAATGATTCTGTGATTCTATGATTCTATAAGAATTTCAGCAACCTGCATGGCTAGGAAGAGCTATATGTTGGAGATACTATGTTTGTTAAATTAGACATTGCTTGGGCGTGAGGATTTAGGTGATAATCAGATTAGCGTCTTCAACCACACTGAAGTCCGCAGTTATTGAGAAGAACATAGTGAGAAGTTCTGTGGTGGAAAAATTTGTGATCTGGCCAAACTAAGTTTGAATGGTTAGTAAGTCATTCAGAAAGGTGTCAGACTAAAAGTTTGTTTAGGACAAAAGGAGACAGGAGAGAAATACATTTGTAGATCTGTGAATCTTCAGCAAAGAGATGGCAAGGGAATTTTTGGTTGTAGGTACAATTACACAAAGTTAGAAGCCTTCAATTTACTTATGAAGAGCTGGAGGAGCCTCCAGAGGATGTGTTAAAGAAATGACTAGAGAAGCAGCTGAGGAAAGCCAGACCTGAGGAATCCCAGAGAGATTTCAAGGAGAGCAGAAGCAGAGAGGCCAAGAGAAGTTACGGTTATAGCAGTGAGTCTGAGATCTGGCAAAGCAGATGCCATTAGATGTTGTGGAAAGAATGGTTTCATTTAAGGGCAGAGGAGGGAAGCCAGATTGGAAGAGCTCTAGGAAGAAAAAGTGTAAACAGTACATTCAGAAAGCTTTGAGATGAAAGAGCGACTGCAGATGGGCCAGTAGCTAGAGATGCAAGGAGGAGTCAAAAGTGTTTTATTTATGATGTGAGAGACTTAACATATGGTATAGCAAGCAGAACAAACTAGAAATAGTGAAAACAACAAATCAGAGGAGACCAAGAGGTTAAGGACAGGAATAAGGGAGGGGAATGGGCACACAGGAGATGAAGAGCTAAGAAGAGAAAGGGTAAGAGGAGGCAAGCAGAAAAAAGGAATTGAAAAGAACAGTGAAGCATGTCTGTATCTGTGATCAAGGAGAAGGAGAAATCTGTAGAACAGGAAAAGGGCCCCAAGGCAACAGGAAGAGGAAGGTCATGTCACATGTTAAAAAAAAGAGAAATAAAAAGAAAGAAAGAAAGAAAGAAAGAAAGAAGGAAGAAACAAGGAAAAGAAAGAACAAACTTGCTACGACCTGTCAAGAGAAAAAGGGGAGAGTTTAAGCAGGGACTTAGAAGTGGAGAGGAGATGGATAGAGCTGCAGGATTAAGGTACAATTAAATTTGAGGCAGCACAGCTGTGCAAGTAGACTGACAGCAGAACTCAAAAAGTCCGAGTGGTAATGAGGTGAATGTAATATGCTTTTTTAGATGCAGTAAAAATGGTCTTCACACTCCTTAATTTCAAACCTCTCCTCCTCAAGTTAGAAAGGCCCATATCAAAAGGGACATCCTTCAGGACAGAATGGATGCTTCATTATAGTTTCAGAACAGAATTATAAGGCTTGTTAAAAGGCAATGCTATATGAGAATAAGCAGATTTATAGTAGTCATGAAATCACAGAAAAGCCTGAAATTAGCACATATATTTTTATGACATGCATAGTTTAGTCATGGAGTTATTTTGTGTAAGCTTAGTCTGAATGAAAGCAATAGACACATTTCCAGTAAAATATTTCCAGTTGAATACAGTGATATTTCCCCATATGTAAGACCCAGCCCTCTCTTTCCATAGCACAGTGTTCCTTAGGTCTGAGAGTCCTACGGTGCACACGTGCAGCAGCTGCAAGGCTAATGCAAATCACAGAAGGCAGAGACTACGACCGTAAAGCGAGATACAGACACCATTAGCCATGTTGGCTGCGTTATGAACCAGATTAGGAAACCAATCCAGGCTAAAACTAACCCAGCAGAAGGTTTATTTTTAAACTGATTCATTTCCCAATCATCTTCACTGACTAGCTGCACAAAGGCTTGCACTTGCAGAGGAAAGGGGATGGATGGGATGGTGGCAGAAGGGAAAGGAGGGGACAGTCTTCTTTTAGGGTAGTCTTGGCTTTTTTTGTCTTTCCCCAAGGACAAAACTACCTTGCAGAGAGGGGCTGAATAACTAACTGATTCTAGTCCAGTCTTAAATGAGTGAAGTTTTGTTGTACGTAAGTCTTCCAACTTCTCCAAGCTACACTGGGCTCTCATTGTGTGACACCTTTGACTTACTCCCTGCACCAGAGGAGACAGTTTATGCCTGGCACAAGTGAAAGTGAACCCAAGCTTCTTAAATAGCCAGCTTATATTCCTAGTCAGCCAATTATTTTTTTTAAAATTGTCCTTAATTTCCTTAGCTTACTTACAGTGCTCTTTCTCATATGTCCTCAAATAATTCCTCTCCTTCCTCAATGTTTTGTCCACCCCTTCCAAACTTTAGATTGCAGCCATGCCCTCATGCTCTTAGTCTTGTCTAAGTGCCAATACTGTTTCTCTCCACTGAAATGGTGACCTTATAACACAAAGGCACTCAGGAGCATACACAGTTTTATCTAGCTTGCTGTACATAAGCTCCTCTATATCCCATCTCATCTATCATTTCTTCTTTCCAAGTATCTGCTCCCTGCTGAATTATCTGAATTTATAAGCTATTGGTTAGCCCTCATTTTATAGGGAAAGTAGGAATCAAAAATGATCGTTTAACTCATGCCTTCCAGCAGGCTTGGGGTCAAAAATTGTTCTAACTCTCTGCCAGTGAGAACAGGCAGTGGGAACTCTTAGCACGCACACAGTCTGCACCGCTGGAGAGCATCAGCTGAAATGTGCTCTGATAGAGACTCCTTTGGAGGAGTGCTGAATCTGCTAATGCAGCAAATTCTGTGCAGTGTGACCCGCAGAAATACTGTTTTGAATTTGAAACCATCCTAGAGCCAGGATGCAATTTGAAGAGGGGGGAAAGAACAGCCCTGTAGTATCCAGGACCTAGTGGTCTGAATGATTTGAACAAGGGCTCAAATCGGCTCTCACACTTCCTAGATATGTCTAGATTGAATGTCTCTCCTTTTTTTTTCCTTCTTCAATCAACACTGAATTGTTTACATGAACACTAACAGCTGCAGAGGAAAGACTGTGAGAAAGACTTGTTTGGTAATTCAGTGGACAAGGAAGGTACTTACCCAGACCTCCTAGGATCTACCCATTTGTCTGGTGGGCCTTCTTGGATAGCACCTTTTCTCTAAATCATTTTCTCAGAAAACAAAAAATGGGACAACATCATTTTTTTCTCTGAGTTCAGACAAAAATAAATGTTAGAACCTCTAATTCTTTCACAAAAAAGGAACTAATTGTGTTTTAGCAAGCCCAGCCTGGAGCCCTCAGTTGGGAACCTTGTTTGACAATGCTGAGCTGTGATATTGTGTCTGTTTCATGAATGAGACAAAGTCTGCCCAACAGGTAAGCTCTGAAGACAACGTCAATTATTGCTGATATTTTCTAGCTTGTTTAATAAAGCTTTTAAAATGAGATAATTTTGCACTTTCAGTAATTTAAAGTGAATAATCTTAATTTTCACATGAAAAATGGCTTAGATTCTTCATGCTTCCTACACATTTCATTTCCCTTTTCAGCTTGCAGCTCCAAAACGCCCAATGACTTCTCTGTGCCTTCACATATATGTTGACAAGAGAGGTGTAACACTTTGCAGACTGTGGAGAGCAGACATATAGGTCTGGAGGACCCTTTTCTTAAAAAAGACTACAGGGAAATGGCCTTCTGGTTCATGAAATTAATGAACAGGCAGAATGATTTGTGAAAAACAACTGTTTTATAGGACCACCACCTGCAGTATGGGCTGGATCCCACAATGTGGAAGAAATCCAGAACATCATTTCAGATTAATTTCTTGACATTTCAACCTCGTCCTGCACCCCATCCACCAACGCAGAACATATTCAAGAGTAACAAAGATACTTCTGGCGACACACTGCAGCCATGGGAAATTGGAATGCAAGTCATGCCATATCTACTGACAGCTCATAAAGTACTCCACAGCAGTGCAAAAGATGTATTTTCTATGCCTGAAGATCATGTAGCTTGGTCTGGATTTTACTAAATAGTACTGAACTTTTGGCTGTTTATTCCTAACTCTGTGATGTAAGCTGGCCTCCCTGGAAGCCAGACTCCAAGCGCGGCAACCATTCTGTACACATACACTGCATGGAAAGAGTTACCTAGTAATAAAAAACATATGAAGCTCTGAGATCAGTTCCCCTTTCTCCCTCCCCAGGTGTTCCTTGTGCTGTGATTTGTGCACAAGCCTATAGAAAATGCTGTATATATGAGCCAAGATATACAAAGACTTTCAGGTTTCCAATCCCTATTTAAGCATCTAACTTTGGGTTCCTAAAAAAGAATGGAGGACCTAAATACCTTTGTAGGTCTGGCCTGCAGGATCCAATTTGAATGTTGGGAGGGGAAGGGAGTTAGGTTTCATATCACTGCTCGCTGGCCAACAAGCACCCTGAACTTTCAGCCCAAATGGTTTCTGGAATCACTTGGCATTCAGCTAGCTCTGGCTTTATTACACAGATGCATTTTGTTTCATGTATAATTAACATCTTAACACTCACAAAACTGACCATCGGTTTTGCATCCACTGTATTTCAGAACTTCTCATATTCCAAGATACTCTTTAAAATATTTCACCGAATAACCTTATCACAGAATTGGTTTTCTTAAACATTCTCTTATGGTCTACATTTTTTCTTTTGCAAAACAAAACAAACACAGGCACAAGATCTTTAACTGGTCATGGACTTTGGCCTTACTCCATTGACAACAGTGTAGTTACACTGTTATGCACCACTTTAGGATTAAAACTGTTCAACACGCAATTACACACTCTTTCTAAGTGGGTTGCTGCATCAGAAACTGATCTGAGAATTAAGACTATTTGCAATATCTTGGAAATTCTGTCCCAAAGTCATTACTTAGACCTTCATTTCCACTGGAGCTTTATGAAACTATTTTTCACATTTTTTCTTTTGATACCAACACACCCACTGACACTTGCAATTCCTTCTCCCTTCATGTCACAAGCAACTTTTGCAAGAGTGCTATTCAATTCTCCAATATGTGTAGCATCATTCATCTTAACAAAAATGTCATATAGACCCAGTAGCGTTACAGGCTCCTATCAGAACTGCCTCCCTATTTTGTTAGCAAGCAACGTAAAGTTACTTTTTCAGCTCTGTGTATACATAGTTTATTTCCCTACTTTGTTTATGGAAAAGTCACATGGACAACATCCAGCACCTCCTAAAATCACAGTATATCATCTCATCTACTTTTTCCTCAATCACCAGAACAGTTCTGTCAGCAAAGGAAACAGGACTGGCTTTCTGACACTCTTTTCTTATCCATCTGTGCAGGGCATTTTGGTTTGTTTTTTTCCCCTTATCTCATATGGTTCCTGACAGAACCCATACGTCAGATGTGGAACTCCTTGCTGCAGGATTGTGTGCATGCTAAAAGCCTACAGGCATCCAAGAGGAAACCAGACACCATAGTGAGAGAGAAATCCACTGAAGGCTACTAAACACAAAGGAATACCTGAGCCACAGATTGCTGAAGATTGGGAAAGTATGAAGGAAAACTATTATTGTATATATAGTCTCTATTTTTATTCTCTTCATGCAGTATCCATTATCAGCCATTGCAGGCGAAAAGATAGAGAGCTCAACAGACCTTTGGTCTAATTCTGAATAGACCAGTCCTGTTATATGTATTGGTTATTTAATAATATGTCCCAATATTTTCTGGGAGGCAAATTTAAGCTAAGCAGCCAGTAAGATGGACAATGCCTTTGCCCTTTTCCAGTTTCTCAGAATTCTCAGAATAATCCCTGTTCTTTCACAGATTGCTTTTGCCAGAGTTTTGAATACTTTGAGAGCAAGTTTATTGGTCTCTGCTGATTTGAACATGCATATCACATGTATTTTCCTTAGCCTGATCTTTATTTTGGTCTGTTTTCTTATGCTGTCATCAAAATTTCCTTTATCATCTTCTTTTAATTTACTTATTTAGCTTTTCTTAATACTTTTATGTTCTCTTTTTTAAAATTCATATTTCACCTTAGTTATTTCTCCTTTTATTTCTACAGATTTATACCATTTTCTACATTCATCCTTATTCATATTTTTTATTTCTACTTTACAACCAATTCCTTTCTGACCTTCTGGTCCTCAAAGTGCTCTTAATGCATTCAGTTTTGTCTCCTCATGTATTTCTTAGCTCAGTTTTGGAAATTATTTCCTATTTTATTTTTCTTTGAAACCATGGAACAATTTTTACTGCCTGTTGGATTAATTGGAGTTTTTGTCATTGATTTCAGAGAGCAGGAGGAGAGATTTGTCCTTTGTCCTTACACATATATGTAGTATGTGTGCATGCCCACAGAACCTGATCTCGCTTTTGGGGAAGAGTAGACCTTTGTGTCTGGGGATCATGGCTGGCACACAGCCTTGGCTAACCCAGACTACCACAGCCACTACCAGAACCATCTACCTGCCAACATCTCAAAAGATTTTTGTTCACACACTGTCTTACAGCAGCCTTAGGTTTCAGCAGTGCTGTACTAGGTCACCAGCAAATAGCTGGGCCCTATGTTTATTTTAAAAACTTTCTTCTCTAGACCACCATGTTGCAGTACAAAATGTACCTGACAGATACAACAGTTAATCAGAAAGGTGAAAAGAAGTCCCAAATGAATTTAAAATAAAATTTTATAACATAATAGTTTGAGTGTCACCAGATGTTGACCATTATGTGGCTACATAAAAGTTTATAACACACAATTGTTAGTAAGTACTTTGGAAGATAACTGTATTCCTTTTTAGCAGTTCAGTGGCATTTTATTAAAAGATTAGTGTTTGCAAAGGTTACCTAAAAGGTGCACACTTATCAATTCCATGTACTGTACTCATGTGTATGTATAAGAGATGCAAGATTCTTCAAAGAAGAAGTTATTTAGATTCCAATCCTAACAATAATTAAACATGAGAGTACTGCCTCTAAAATGCTTGCCAGATCAAGGCCATAATGAAAAAAAATCAAATTCATTATTGAGACACCTAAGGAACTTAGAAAAAAAAATCTAATACAGAATTTTATTAAGTTGCCATATTTTACTGCCTGTATTTCTTTCTCTTGCAAAGTAACTAGATGCCCATGAAAAAGGAAGAAAAGATACACTAAGGAAAGGATAGATTTTCAATTATTAGTTATTCGTATTATGGTAGCGCTTTAGTAGCCCCTTTGTTCAGTGATCCGTATCTTGTCATGTTTGGCACTACACAAACAGAGAAGCACAAGACAGCCCCAGCCCCAGAAAATTCCCATCTTGGAAGCATTGTTTCTCTCTGACTTCTTATACTGTAGTGCAATGACATGCATAGAAATATCAGCTGTCTTAGGTGTATCATCTGGTCTGATCTTCAGCAAGGTAAAGTCAGATGAAAACTTTTATTAAGTTTGGCCTCTTAAAACAGGAGGATCCGAACTCTGTCACGACAGGAGTATTTTAGTGATTGCCCGGCAACAACTGCTGAGAGAGTCAAAATTCCTGCAATTCTGATTAAAAAGGACAGTAGCTTCCTACCAACTATATCAGCCTTTTCCTCACTTGCTGTCATTGACCACATGAAGAACTGGCTAAAGAAAGGATGAGAGTCATTTTCCTCACTTCAAAAGCATCTAAAAGAGCCAACTCAAGACTAGGCAAATCTTCTAGGCTGCCCATCTAGCTGATGGAGGAGGTGGGAAGCTTGGTGTGGTGGATGGACCAAAGCAAGGAGCTTCTCCCTCCTGTGTGTGGGCAAAAGGAGCCTGGGCAAAGGGCTCCCCCGGGCTGCCCTGGGCTGGGGGCTGAGCAGCACTGAGGAGCCCGGGTGCTCCTGATGCCTGCCCAGAACAAATCCAGCATTTAGCCAAGATTTGCTATGCTATTTTCAAGGCAGGAACCCAAGCCAAAGGTTTGAATCAGACATGTTCAATGTTCTGTGTTTCTAATTAAAGCTTGCAGTTTTTATGGTTTTTTTCCAGGGTTTATTTTTAGCCAGATGATGGCTCCTTTTATTATTAGAGAAGATAATTTTGATTAATTTTTTTTTAATGCTAAGAACAAACACAAAAGGGGGTTTCAGTGGAGCTTAGTGTTCTCGGTGAGTGTGGGAGACTGTCAGGGCATGCCGCTCTTCTCCACAAATAATTTTCAGTGTCACCAAATGTTGGCCAACATGCAGGGGAGGGAAGAGGGACATTTACAGCAACTAATATGAGCTGTTCCAGGTTAAATATAAGGGTCTAGCCCTGGTATTTTAAAGCCAGAAAAACTTCTGTCACATACAGAGAAGTCCAAAGACCCAACCAGGTACACTTGGGATATTTTTATCTCATGATGCATGAAAATCTGTCAAAGATTTTGTTTGGTTTAGGCATGAAGTTGGTCTAACCTGTTGAAATCAATCATATTTTTTCCATTGACTTCAGTGGGAGATGAGTCAGTGTACTATTCCCCAGAATTAGTTACAGTATCCTTGTGGTTTCGCAAAGCATATTTTCAAATACTTTAGCTCATTAAAAGAAATTAACAGAATCTAAAATTCCTTGCTAGAGGCAATGGTGTCAATCAAAGACAATTCAGCACTACTACTACTTGGGAGCTACCTCTATTACTTTTTTATTCTGCAAATCCCTTTGGTCCATTTTCATGTTATTTGACAGTTCAGAAGTTGTTTCTGAATCAACTTGCTGGAAGACACATTGGTGATAGTTATACAAGCTCATGGTGCTCTGCCTGCTGCCCTGTGAGCTGATTTGATATTTCTAATGCCCACAGTGGTTTATTACCCATTGTTCTGCATTAAATATTGGTCTCTAAATGCATGTGCAGGGGCTTTAATCACTTCTGTGTATTCTCAATGCTGTTGTTTCACCAACAGTGCCTGTTTCATGTCTTTATTCTTTTGTTACAATTATGAAATAAAGGCCTCATCTTGGGAATAATCTGTATAGGTGCAAGTCCTTTCTGACTACGGAGTGTCACTGAAACAGTATGGCTCTCTTCCTAGAATGGGAGTACACAACAATCATGTAAAAAATAGAAGACAGTGCTTTAGAGGATGCACTGGTTTTGTTAGCACTTAACTTTTTTTCTATCATTTGTTTCAAACACCCTCAAGCATGCAATTAAATTTAGAAACTTGAATTTACTTCTGAAATCATGCTTATTGGTCTGTATAATTCCCATACATAATTGTTTTAAATCAATTCATTAAACTCTTTGTTGTGCATGGCTTAAATTAATTTTAATCTGTAGCTCAGCCACATCAGAATCAATGTTCTGCTTCTACAGAAGGAGAACATTCTTTTGATTACATCACTGAAGTAAGAAAGGAGATGAAGAACTCCAAAAGGTTTTAGTAATTGAAAGCACTACAACTGGAAGGTAGAACATTTAAATATTTATGGTGTAATATTCTAGAAACATCCAAATGTGTTACCAAATGTGCATAGTCCCTCATACAGATAAACTGTACTCAACCTTTTTTGACGTTTCAGTCTCTCAGTGATGCTTATGATTTCCAGAAAGGTTTTTTTTTTTTTTTTTTTTCAGAGACAGTGGTGAGAATCAAAACATGAAGTCAGATACTTGTGAGCTTGGATACACTACTGAGTGAAATCTCTTTCCAGTTTACCATGATGCTCCTATACTTTACATTTATATTTATGAGCAAAGAATTTGTCATTAACTTAACCTTCAGTTATTGCACTCGCTTACTCTTTATCATATCTAAGACCGTTATTCTACCTTTATGCAAAAGCTGGTGAATTGTTAAAGTTCTAACCACTGGTGGCAGCACACTTTTTATGTTACTGTATTCCTATTGTAGTTTCTTTCCCATCCTGAAAATTATTGTCCAGACAACTGATTCTTCCTCTTTCAACTGCGTAATAACAAACAATCACTGGCATATTTTTATATTTATGTGGGTTGAGGCATTAGTAAGTACAGAGAAAAACATGCCTTTTTCACTTAGTCATTGTCTTTACGTTTGAAAAAAGTTATTATATTGTTGACTACACACAGCTTTTCTCTTACAAACATGTATTATTCTTCTGTGAGAGAACTTCAGACAACAGAACTGTTTTAAGTTGCTGTCATGAATGATAACATGTACTTTTTTTGCTTTTAAAACAGTCATCACATGTTTTCCTATACTTCTACATTTCTTCAAAAAAAATTTTAACTGTTTATTTCTTAGCAGCTATGCTGGAATTCCTATTATAATTTCCTCATGAGTGATTAAAAACCTGTTTTGCTTTAGCTACAGTAAATCTTGTGACAATTATTGTCCTCTTTCCTGGTACATAAAAATAATTTCTTGAGCAAATAAAATACAGAAATTCATATTAATGTGTCAGCTTTTACTTATTCTAAATAATTTACATACTCTATATGCCATGAGTGTTGGGATTATAATCCAAGATATTTGCCAATACACACATACTGTTTATCCAGTTAAGAAAAACAAAAAAAAAAAAAAAAAGAGAAAGAAAACAATCTTTGAACATTTGAAGCCTGGCTATATCCTACCTGCAGTTCCTTTAGAAAGATTGCAGCTATTTTGCAAATGCATTTCCTACTTATCCTTTTGCATTTGAACCATATTTGAAATCTTTGCCATGCAAATTGCTAGAGTCTTGGAACCTCTGGTTTTAAAGGTGTTGCATAAATGCAAATTGGTATTGCTTGAGTTCACTTACACATTGTCCTGGTTTCAGCTGGGATAGAGTTATTTTTTTTCTAGTAGCTTGTATAGTGTTATGTTTTGGATTTAGTATGAGAAGAATGTTGATAACGTTGATGTTTTCAGTTGTTGCTAAGTAGTGTTTAGACTAAGTCAAGGATTTTTTTTTAGCTTCTTGTGCCCCTCCAGCCTTCTTGCTGGGAGGGGACACAGCCAGGACAGCTGACCCAAACTGGCCAGAGGGATATTCCATACCATGTGATGTCACGTCCAGTATATAAAGTGGGGGGAGTTGGCTGGGGTGGGAGAGCAGATCACTGCTTAGGAACTAACTGATCACATCTAACACTAGATGTGACTAACTCACATCAGTCAGTGAGTGGTGAGAAATTGCATTGTGCATCACTTGTTTTGTATATTCCAATCCTTTTATTATTATTGTCATTTTATTAATAATAATAATTATAAAATCATCATTCTTATCATTATTATTATTTTCTTCCTTTCTGACCTATTAAACCATCTTTATCTCAACCCACGAGTTTTACTTTTTTTCTGATTCTCTCCCCCATCCCACTGCAGAGGGGGAGTGAGCGAGTGGCTGTGTAGTGCTTAGTTGCCGGCTGGGGTTAAACCATGACACACATGCCTTTTTTTTCAGACAGGGCTTGGGGAATTGAAGACACCTTTAGCAAAGAGGCTTTAGCTTCAGTCACTCATCAAATCTCCCCTTGAGAAGCAAATGCTGTCATATTTGCATTAATCACTACCAGTCCTCGGTTCTTTTCCTCGCTTTTACCAAATACAGAAGAAACATAGTCTTCAAGCAGTGGTCTCCATGTTGGACCTGATGGGTTTCTACTCCAGATTTTTGAGACAGATCTTTCATTTCCTTCTGCTTCAAACCCACACCCTGTCCTACCTAAAGCCCAGAGAAAACCTCTTTGCAGTACCTCCCACTCAGCTGGGAAGCATTCTCTTCTGCAGCCTCACCAGCAGCTTAGAATGCACTGGCATGTTGCACATCCCAATCCTGCGTGCCACTCACCAAAACTCTGCAATAAACATAGCAGCATTCACAGGTAGCAAACATTTTCTGTTTACAGAACCATTAATGAAATGTGTCCAGAAATGTTCTTTCATGCTCTTTACCCGAGTTGTACGTATAAAATTAAAGATCTGGGTTAATAAACTTCTTTTAACAGGAGAAACCTAAAATGAAGCCAAATGGATGACTTCCTATTTCAGGTTTGCAATACAGTGAAATCTTCAAACAATCCAAAAGAAGATACCATTTTTTGAGGGAAGGAGCTTTGTGGATAGCTTTTACTTAAAAAATGGATTACTTTTGGTTGAATTCTACAGTGAAAACAAAGCCTAACTAAAAGTTTTGTTATTTAGTGTCTCTGCAAAGCAATGGTTTGTTGACTCAGCATTTCTTTTATTCTTGCAACTAAAGAATGAATAATGTGATATCCCTTTGAAATGAGGAATGGATGGTCTCCCTGTCTGGATGTACCAATATTTTGACCTTGACACAACAAACAGCAGCCATAACAGAGAAAAAGGCCAAGTAAGATATTGCATTCACCCCATCCAGCCCGTTTCAGACACAGGTCTAAACCCACTAAACACCCCTGCAGCACAATCTTTTGGACTAAAATGCACCTACAAATCCATGATCTACCAACTCAGACTCACTCAGCTTTCTACAACAGAAGCCTTGTACCTTCGCTCAGCTGTAGCTGTTTGATCGTGTCTTTTTTTGAAAGTTAATTTCAAAAGCAATAAAACACAAATTAAACTAAATTTTATACTACACTGTTTGCCTGGCAAATCTTCTGAAAGAAATATTTGAAAGTTTACCAAATAGATCAAGTAATGACATTTTCCAGACTCTGGTTTTATCATCATGTAGTTTAAGAAATGATAGATGGCTTTTGGCCATTATTGGTCAGATAAGTACCAGTCAAAGGACTGGAAGACTGTGGTGGTGGTGTTGATATTGCTGCTGTTGTTTTGGTTCTAGTCTAAGTTGATCTGTGTATCTTGAGATGGTTTTCAGTTGTTGAAAAACTGCTCTATTTGTCTTCCTTCTACTGGTAAAAACAGATGGGTCCAATTCTTCTCCTAAACACAAAGGAATTGAAGATTGTATTTGAGGGCAAAATGAAACCCATGTGACTTTACAAATTAGCTTATAGGTTCCTTGACATTTAAGAATACACATTTTATATATTTTCATAAAAACATTCCCAAAACGGTATTAGACATTTTAAAGTTGCAGATCTGCCTAAAAACGAGGCTACAACTTGGTGTGTGTCCTTTGCATACACAATGTAAGATTTCCCTTTGAATTTTCCCAGGTCCCACATTAAAAAATAGAATAATCTGTGTTGATACTTAATATTTTTAACAGACATTACTGATATTTGACAGTCCTCCACAGAACACATACATGCAGTGGGGTGGGGGGGGACAGTTCAGAAATTTCAGTATTCATGCTACAGCTATTCAAGTTAGTAATTGTAAGAACAGGTTGATACTAGTACATAAGTTCTCATCCCGCTCCAAAAAGAACGAATGCCCTGGATGTGATTTCAAATATACCTCTCTCTTGGGCTTCTCTTGTATTAACTTAAATTACTATGAACCATAATAGTACATATTTTCTCTAGAACTTGGCTGTACCTCAGATCTCTCTGATGGCTCCTTCTCCTTTCTGCTTCCCTGCCCATTAATGATACTTAAGTCCCTTTACTCTGGCATTGAAGTCAAGCATCAGTGAAGAGTTAATTTTGCCAACACACTCAGATACAAGTTTTCTTTATCCTCTAAGCAAGGCTCCATAAATTAAAATATTCTTGAGGTCCTGGCTCCTTCTACAATACATTAAAAACAAGACACAAAGAAAGACCATTGCATTTAAGGCAACAGGTGTTACGTATGCCTGGTCATAGAGAAAGTGTTTGCTAGTTGGCTGTTTAAATTCTGAAATGATGACATTATGTTAAATTTTTGTAGTGCTGAATTCAAATTCAGATTCTAGTCCTGCTTTGGTTTCATACCAGCCTAAGTGTATTCCAGAAATAGTGTTTCCACACCCATTTTCTATGGCTATCAATGGTGAATATCAGTATTAAAACAAGAAAAAATGATCCTTCCAGGAACCAACAAGGGTATGTACAAGGAGCAATTTGCTGTGTTCTAGCATCTTCATTTATTGGCAGGAGCAAGTCTCCAGATCTATGTTTGCAATGAACTATTATGATGTATGTCATAGTATTTCCAAGAATCGCATCCACTTAAAGGAGATTGTTTTGAAGGAGCTATTATTTGGTGCCTTTGGGAGCCAAACTAATTAACTGCCTTAGTATTCAAACTTCGTTTTCAACAATCTGAGCTCATATTTATAGAAGAGAGACATTTTAACTAGTATTGCGATGCCACTCCCTGGAAACATTAACTCATCCCTACAGATTAAATCTTCCAAAATATAAAACTTATTGTAGCAGATGCTCAGCTGCAATGTTATTCTTTCATGGGGTGGAAAAAGGCAAAAGCATTATTAGTTTATCTTTTTTAATGAGCAAGTAAAAAATAAATTTTAGAAATTTATTTCTTTCTTTTCAGAAAACAGTAATTCCTGGGGAAAAAAGGAAAAAAAAAGAAAAAGAAGATAAAAAAAGAAAAAGAAAAAGAGGAAAAAAAGGAAAAATGAGAAAGAAAAGGAAAAGAAAAAAATGAGAAAGAAAAAATGAGAAAGAAAAAGAAAAAGGAAAAGGAAAAGGAGAAAGAGAAATAGTCTTTCCGCCATGAACTAGAACGATGCCTTAGATCTTAAGTGCATGGGCAAAATTCTGGTTGTCTTTCAAAAAAAAAAATCTAGGCACAAATGAGCTCAGGTTCATAACACTCCAAAAATTATATTCTTGCTGAAATATGTTCTGTCAAATTCACCATATTATTTCTTTTCTTCATTTGCTGTCACTTAGATGTCTAGGAAAACTGACTTATTATTAGATTATTAGATGCAGGTGCAAGTCATATACAACATGGGGCAAATAAATGTTTGCATTTTGCAAAAGCAAAAAAAGGAATTGGATTACGTTTGGATCCTAATATTTTAAATATGGTAACAAAGATATGAATGATTTGGATATTCTGTGTATCTATTTGAAAGTACTGTTAAATACTAGAATCTGTGGAAACTCTCTCTTGATGCTAGCTAAATCATCAACAATAATCACAGAGTGCGCAATCCTATGGCATTTTTAGACCTTGTTATATATTCACACGGTTATGAGAAGTTGCTTTACTGGGGCTCATTTAGCTTATGAAGCACTCAGGAAGAGCTCAATGGAGTCAGGGAACCCACTCCTGGCTTCAGCAGCAGATTTCCCAGAGTAAATCCTGCAGCGCCCGTCCTGCCTTGGATCCTGCTTGCACAGACACCCTGGCTGGGCTGCCAGCACACTGCCCCATACCCAGCTGCAAGATCAAAGCTTTGGTAGATCACTGCCATTGGATTGAGTCTTCACAGGCCTCAGTCTTCTAGCACTGGAGATGAGCGCTGCCATCCTTACGAGTAAGGAAAACCGAGCTGCGGGACGGTTGGTTTATTTGCATACGGCCACACAGCAAGTTGGTGATGGAGCAGCAGAGGAGCTGGGGAGCTGCTGGCCTGCGCGAGGCCGCGAGCACACCGTGTTGCTGTAGTGGTCAGGCTGGGCGCCAGTACAAGCCGAGACATTCTAGGATAAATTGGCAGTACGCGCTCTGCAAAGTTTTCCTCCATTTATTTTATTATGTAGTGAGTGATACAGCAAAATAGCCTATCTTACAAGGATATAAAATAGCCATATGCATTCACTGAGGCTTTATACCATTGAATGCCAGCCTGAAGAAATGGAAGCTGGAACAAACTATTTTAAAAGTAACAAGATAAATTCACACTTTGAAAAATAGATCCTTTTGTCCCAAGAAATCATTATAATAAATACGTGTAAGTTCATAATTTTCATATTTTAGGTCGCTTCTTCTAAGCATTTTTAATGTGTATAATATATTTACATAAACTGTGCTAAAATGCTCAACAAAACATTTAGTTGATAGGTTGGATAGCAAAGAAAGTCATATTTTTAAAAGTCCCACGTGGAGAAGGAAGAGACTGAAAAAATTTTGACATGGACATTAGTTTGTAGGATGAAAACAATTCATTGATATCTATTCCACGTGTTAGCCTCTGGACCTCAGAGAGGCAATAGGACTGTTTAACTTGAAGAAAACAAGATTTAAAAAAAAAAAAAAAGAAAGAAAAAGAAAGAAGTACTTGAAAAAATTTCCCCGGAAAATCTGCTTAATGCTGGCATTATTAAGTCATGGGCATAGCTCTGTGGCTTGGGACTCTTGGAGCACTGTGCAAAAACCTGAAACTGGGCCTCTGGGTCCCTGGTGACAGAGTCAGTGTAATGTTACAGGAATGCTCATGTTTTTTGAACACAGGGAAGACTTCAGCAGTTGATGCCTGCTCCTTTTCTCTCCCCATTCTTCTTTCCTTTGCAGAAATGTCATTTATTTAATTAGAATAAATGGGCTACGCTAAGTATTTGAACCAAATCTGGGATGTAGCAATATTTGGATGTGCCCTCAACCACAAACTCAGCATGCCCGTGCCTCTACAATGTTGACTTTGGACTCTTAAGAACCCAAGCACAACTGGGGCACTTGGGGCAGGACAACTGGATAAGAAGAAGAAATCTGTGGGCCAAGGAGCTTGACTAAACATTGTGTTCCAAAAGGCAGCTCTGTACACAAAGAAGGGGAGCAATAGTTTATTCAAGTGGCTCAACACAAAACAGATGGTAAGATTTCAACAGAGCAAAGGACTGATGGGTAGTTAAAGCAAAAAGGCACACTCAGGCTGGCACCCTCAGAAGACTGAGACCCCAAAACTGATACGCTTAATACTATGCTATCCTATGAGACTTAAACTTCTGGAGCCAATTTGAGTGTTTCAGTATTTAAATGGACAAGTAGTGTTCCCTCAAAGGAATCTGACCTGTTTCTAAAAGCACATTTTCTGTGGTTCTAAAAACAGTTTCACAGGTCAAATGTTGCTTTTTTTTTTTTTTTTTAAATTTTCATATAAATATAAAAGAAGCAGCCAGTCAACCTAAAAGCATGCAGTTCCATCCCTGGGACTTTCCCACCTCCAGGCAGGCTTCCTGCCCTAGGAGGGACCTTTGCCTCTAATGTTTAGACAATTAATATCTATTGATTTAATGCACTGTCCTTGTTTTCACATTCCTGAGAACCACCTCAAAATGTCCCTTAGGTACAGAGGAGGAAAAAGTAAACTAGTGAGTCATAAAGAAAAAAAATCAGAGGTACAACTTTGGCTTCTGATGACAGGAGTGATGAGATTTTTCATTTTGTCAAATTTAGAACAAACTCTAAAATCATGCTTTTTGGAGACAGAATAGAACTCAAAACTATTGAGCCTAAATTTCTTTTTGCTTCCGGTAAAATGCAAGTTCTAGGCTGTAGCAGGTTTTTCTGTTTTGTTTTGCTATAATTTTATTCCCCTGGTAATCCCAGAAGCAGGACAAGAATTAATTTCAAACAAGGATCTTTATTGTTTTCATAGCTCAGTATTCTTTTTAATTACAAAAACATGTTTGTTGTTTTTTTAATTTAATTTTCTTTGAGAAAATGATGGTTCAAATTAAGGGGAAAAATGTTTTGCAAAACTCAATAGTTTTGTGAAACCTTAAAGTGTTTTTCTTTATGTTGTCTAAAGTTTTGAAAAACCCTAAATGCTACCAGGTTTTTTTATTATTTTTTAAAGGATCAAAGACCTAAATCAATCATTGATTATGGTTAATTAAGCCCAGACAAGTAACAGTGGATGAATTTCCTAATCACACTACCACGCTAATATATATTTTTTTGCATTCACTGTGGGTAAACTTGTTCTGAACATGGAGGTCAACAACTAGATGATTAGTCACCAAATTCCACTTACAGCTCAGGCTTCCATATTGCAATGAACAGTGTGTAGATTCTCACTGAAGACGACAAACATCTGTTGAGCAGGGAAGGAATGGTTAGTCAGCTTTCTTTGAGAAATAAGAATGCAAATTAAAGTGGAAATAACCTGCAAATTTAGTTCACAGTCCTGAAAGTGAGGACATGTTCAAAATCACCAAAGATTCAGCCAAAGCTTGGGTGTCACATGAAACTTAACATTCATTGGAAGAAGGGTATCACAAGATGCAAGTTTATTTCTATGTGATCTACATTGCCAGTCTTTGCAGATCACTGGAGAGTCTCCCACTATTAGTGTAAAAGCTGTGAAACCCCAGAATGATCTTGAACTTTAACAGAAATTATCTAATTTGAAAATTCAGCCAAGAATATTTTATTTCCTAGTGATCTTTTAAAACATTGTAGTCTCTCAATAATGAAAAATTAACAGCAATTTGTTACCAGCATTTTAACAGAAAAGCCAATAAGATTTTTCTGCAGTGCCTGTGCTAATTCTTCCTCTTCTGGCTGTCATGCATTGAAGACAAAGGGACAGATATCCAAAGGCTTAGATTGGTTTTTGCTTTTTGATGATCATACAAAAATGTTCTCTTCAGATTAAGGAAGGAAGAAAAATATTTGGAAATGCTGTTATGTGGGCACATAAGATCTCTGGTTTTTTTACAAGAACAGAAATGTCCAGTAAAACTCAGTTACATACTCACCTAATCTACAGAACTCCATCAAAGTCATTAAAAATCAGAGAAGCCTAAAAATTATGTAGCTCTGAGTGCTACCCTTGGGAAACGTCTCCCATTTGGTCTCATCATGTCATTCCAGAATTTGGTTTTCACATTGCCCAGCGTGTTTATATATCCCAGAAATAAGCTGACTCCAGCTGGTGTATTGTACCAGAATCCAAAGTTTAAAATTGCCCACCTGGACACAAGTACCAAAACCTCCTGTAAGATATGGTGTGTATAATCCATCCTTCTGCTCATTTCTACTGTGGTTTTCAAAAAAAAAAGTGTTTAATAAATGGAACAGAAATAAACTGAAGCAAATCTGGAAGGATATACAACACAATTAATGCGATGCAGATTTTGATAACGTATGTGCAATTACCATAACCCAGCCAGTGATTCACTAAGCATAAATCTTTTGTACTTGAAAGTCAAATATAATAGAGGTGAAATCTCAACTCTGTTGAAAGGAGTGGGAGTTTTCTCTTTGATTTCTAGGGGCCTGGATTTTACCCTAGGCACATTTTCTCTTCTAAAAGCACAATTCACATGGAATTAATTGAATGGACAAATTATATTAAAGTGGGTTTGTTGTCTGTTTTTGTCTTTAGACATGCACCACATACTGTAGACCTGAGATGGTACTAAAAAGAGACTGATTTGAATGGAATACTTTCTTGACTTCAAAGAGTCAGTGATGTAAGCTCAAATCTTCTACTTATACATGCTTATGATATTCAGGAAACTGATCAGTTAGATAACTTCACCGAATAATGTCCTTGCACACATATATTTTATTTCAGAAATGAAATTAACCTAACCTACTCTCTATAAGAGGTTTTTATTATAAGGAATACTTAGGTACTTTATTTGAAAAATATCCTAGAAATAGTTGCATAACTTATTTGGTCAGATCTGCTGATTATTCTCACTGAAATATTTGTGAATTCTGTATTCTGGTTACTTTAACCAGAGAACTAAACATGAAGGTGGGGGATCTTTAAATAATATACTCATTGTATGTATCTAAAATTTGTTTGAATAAGTGTTCAGCCAAGTAGCATGGAGGCATCATTTCTGCAGAGCCAATATTAGGCCCTGGCTCATCCAGGTGCTTAACTATATACTTTCCTGCAAAAAATGTGAAATATGCCTGCCTGCAAAAATAGTATTGCAGTCAGCATCAGCATCAGTTCTTCTGTCTTAAATTAGATGTATCCCCAAACTCTTGCTGAATTCTGAGTTTTATGATTAACTACCCAAAACCCAATGTTGGAATGATGAAGTCTCTGACATGAAGAATATCCCTTCATTTCTTTTAACTTCTCAAAGTGATCTGTGAGTTCCTCCATGAGCTTCTCTTCCCTTGGTGACCTGAGATGACCTGAATTAACTATGGTGCACTATGTGGAAAACATTCTCTCCAATCCATCCTCCCTCATTTCTCACTTTTAATTTATTGGCCACCCACCCCTCTTTTTTCTTTTTGTTGTTGTCCAAATTTTCCTATTTCCAGCATATGTTTTAAGATTAAAAAACTCTTATTTGGCAGACGGTATAAACACTGTACCTCAACAGATGTTTTTAGTGTCAGTGCAAGAAACGGCCACACGCTGATGCGGTTCTGCTTGGCACCATTTCTTGTCTGGAGAGACTGACACTGCATGAATATATTCATTTTACTGCTGGGTTCTTTTTGTCATTTTTTTTTCCTCCTTTCCCTTCTCATGACACTGTGGCAAATTCGGTGTTTCTGTGACTTGTTGCCTCTTTGCATATGACATTATTTTATAAGTCGCCTAAGACTTGTTTTTGAAGATGCCAACTGACCTGAATTTACCTTTGGGCACCTCTCCCTCCCCTTTAACTGTGTTAACTTGTAGCCTTTACCAACTGTTTTCATGTGTCTCAATATCACTATTTCTCTCCAAAATGTATTGCTATGCAGGCACATGTATCAAAATAGTTAGGGCCTCAGTAAGTACTATCCACAAGTTCAACGGTTTTTTCTATTTACTCAGCTGGTCATGTTCTTGTACGAAGGAGGTTTTTTCAAGCTGTATTTGAAACAGGGGACAGGTTATGTAAGGGCATAATAAAAACATGGCTTTTGTGAAGGCACAGGCATGATCCAAAAGAGACTCTCTTTCTAAATCTCCTTCCATCTCCTAATCTGAATGGATTTTTCTGGCTTTCTGATGACAGGGGAGGTACTTCTGTTCAAATTTGTGCCAGGTAACAGCTGAAAATGAGGACTGGAACAGTGGACAAGAGCAAAAAAATTTGAAGCTAAAGGCTATGAATTTAGAGTGCACGCTGACCATAAAAATCTCTGCTGGCTAAGTGTTACCAAATGGTGCCACATGAGACACCGCAACACTTCCCTAAGCTTGCGAAAGGCCATAATTGTGGTGTTCCAGATAATCTCATGTGGTAACTGCTTAGAAAAATTGACTCTTTAATGGCAATCTGTGTGTCATATCTTTTCTTTTATTGCCACTCTGCAAGAAAAGGGAACACAGTTAAGTGAAGAAGATGGTGGAAGAAAAAAAAGAAAGCAAGTGATGGGGCATTTGATTTTCAGATAACAAGCGTATCTGCCACATCCACAGCCTCACTATGAGGATGCTCACCTGCCTGCTCAACAGCACTCCCTCAGGAGTTCAGAAAAGAGATCAGAGAAGGCTTTCAGAGGAGTATCTCTTTTGGGCCACCTTCAAGAAAATGGAAACCTGGAACATAAACCCACTCTGTGAGGGGAAGGGGGCTGTAACCAGTATTGTCCACTTTCTACTCAATGCTTCTAACAGTTAAGCTACTACACAAAGCACAGATCTGTAGTACTGGGGTTTTTTAAAGAATGAGCCCTGGTCAGCAAGGCATGGATCGTTTCAAGGTCAGCATCCAGAAGTGGACCCAGCCCCTGTACTCCAGGAATCTATGCAAGTTCACCTTCATTGCCTCCCCTTTTTGCAAGCCGTCTCCTGGAGGTGCTCATCTCCTCCCCACACACTGGCTGTGAGCTCCCTCCTGGGCTTGGGCACCTGTTTTAGGTATGGATACTTTTATACTGAAGTCGTCCCTTTGGAGCTCATTCCAGCAGACAACCAGCAAATGATGCTGCCCAGAGGCATGTGGTATGTCCTCCTCCCCTCTACAATGGCTTCAGGGGAAATGATGATGCTGTTTGGAAGGAGAAGTGCATGAAGCAGCTCCAAGGGGCAGCCCCACTGTTCATTTTGCTTTTCACTTGCTACGGATCCCTGCTGGACTCCCTGGGCCTTCCTTCTTTCTCTGCTTTGTGCAAGTAGCTGAAGACATTACTTCAAAAGTTAGGGTGATAGAGCTCAGCCTGACCTTAGATAGCACTCAGTGGAGTATCATCTCTCTACTGCAGCCGGCACAAACACACAAGCTTTTAGTGTCAGGGATACATGTCTCATTATTCCGGCTGCTTTTCTCACAAACAAATATTTATTTTGGAGAAAGCAGGGGAAATCCAATTCTCTACTTGTGGTTTCGATTCCTTTTGTCTGCAACATGTTCTGCTAGGGAAGTGATGCACAGTGATTTCTTTTTCAAATTTTCTTCTGGCTCAGTGAGAAGGTGGGTGGCAGGGCAGTTGGAAGTCATCAAGCACAAGCAATAATGTTTAGTAACCTTTTGTATAACTCTGCCCTCCAACCATTGCGATGGCTTCCTTTTTCTGTTCTTACTGGGGGACAGATCCTGGGAGGTCCTGAGTAACTTTGAATTTAGCTGAGAAATTCCAAGTCCTGAACTGAAGCTCCTAAACGTAGCACAGAAAAGTATCACAAAATCTTTCTTATCCGTGCTGCAAAAAGGGAGCCAGCCATAAAACTGGGGTAAAGTGAAGCAAGTCTCCTAAGGGCATTAGAAGAAGTCAGCAACAGGGCAATTAACATGAGCAGGCCACAATAAACCCCTCATGCTAAGAGTCAAATGCTAATCTCCTGGGCACCAGTTGAGTAGATAGGATCTTTATGGAATATTTATAACAAGGATGGAGCAGGTGTCAGCTTTTTCTCACCCCAGTGGCAAGCATAGCTGCCTTATTGCCACCAATTAAGCAAATGTCAGCATGAAAGACATGTTCAGAAAAAAAATTGCCTCTAGATCACAGTAGTTGCAACTGGTTACTTGCTAATGACAAAGAGTGATGATTGGTGATATTTATTCATGTGGTAGACTTTCAAAGCAAGAAGTGGAGCTTAGCATCCCTGGCTAATGCTTTCCCAAAAGCAATATGATGGCCCATTCAATGTGCTAATACTCAGTTCTATTAGCATTTTTCATGTGCAGATTTTGGAAAGGAAGAGAGACAACTTACCAGCAAATAGAGCTTTTTTCATATATGTAGTGCACAAATATATTCATGCCAAGGAAGAAGGCAGGGGAAATACCTGCTTCCTGACCATGTAATTTTTCCTTCTAGAGCAGTTTCCCTTCCATTCCTTTCTCTAGGGGAAAAAAAATATTCTTTGTCTTCCTTGATGTCCACTGCAAGAAGAAAAGGTAAGAAATCTATATGCATATTTTGAAGAAACTTTCCTACTTTTAAATAAGTTGTTCTATTTTACAGTGATTGCACACAAGCATATTGACACAATGTAAGCACAGAGGAAGGCTGCATATTTACCACAGAGATGTAATGAAAGTTCTTCATGCCAATAAAGATTGTAAGAACACTGCCAAGTGCAGCATCATTCCTGGATGCTTCCAGGATGGCCCAGGGTCTCATGAAATTGAAAGGAGCTCCATGTGAATACTTGGCAGATGACAGGAAAGGTGAAATTTCTTAGCATTACCACCCACTTAGCTGAAGAGCTAGTGGCGTTCTCTCCAATCATGGATGCAGCCTTGACTGCAGTCTCAAAACAGGTCATGACAGCCTCTTATCTACATGAATAGTCTGCACACAGAGATGACAATATCCCCAGATCACTCAGCTGTTGGCATAAAGAGCCTCAGAAAACATCCGGAATTTCTGATGCTCTCAGAAATCAGAAATAAGAAGAGAAAAAAGAAATAAGGTAGAGATTTACTGGCATTCAGAGTGTAGAGGAAAGACATGAAGATTAGATAAAATTTAAGTTTCTGACTGAGATGGAATTCTGAACCAGAAATAAGGATGGCTTTCAAATGAAACATCCCATGAAGAACAGATATGATACAGAGAAAAAGACTCTCTTACCCTCCAGGAGAAGGCAATGTTCAATAATAAACACATCTTCTTTGGCAAATATTTCAGTGAGGAAGTTACTGCACATTCACAGGAAGGATGTAAGTGAGGGTCATTAGCACCGGTTTCAAGCCTCATGGAGGAGAAAAGTCCTTAATAAATAGAAACAATTTGATCAACCCTTTCAGAAATTTGAGGACCAGGGTCCAGAAGTCCACCTGCAAGAAACAGAGGATACTGCTCAGTTTGTAGGCAGATTCCTCCTTACTATGGCCCAACAGATCCAAAAAAAAATACAGTAACTCAATTAATAAGATCTTAAAAGGCACACTAGTCTTTTCAATAACATCCAGGGTTTGCCTTGTCCCTGGAGAATGATAACAAAACAGCCACAGAAGCAAAACAAGCCAACATTGATGTCCGGAAGAAGCATGAGTATTCATCCTGAGATTCTCCACACATTTCTAGGAATTAATACTAGGCAGTTATCACTAAAGGCTAAGAACTCCTTTTCTTGTGCTCTAACTCTCTGAAGTCTATCAAAAGACCCAGCAGCAACCCAGAAAAGCATTGTCTCTGCTGAAGAATGAGGTCTCTCCAGCTTCCAACAGACTTTCTGCCCACCCATGGTTGTTTGCATTTATTGCCTCTCATAAAATGCACATTTTATTCAAAGAAAGGAAACAAAGAAACTTCTGCTGGTACTGAAATCTTGGTTTGGATCTCAGGGCTAATGAGGGAAATGTGCTCCTAACACCTCAACTTCAGACAGCTGGTGCTGGAGTTAGATGCCAGAAGGGCTGAGGTCACTCACAGTGTCAGTGATGAAGGGCCTGGGTTGGTGTCATGTCCTAGCAATCGTGACAACCAAGAGATTCCCAGAGGAATGGTCATCAACAAGATGTTCAACAGACTGCTTCCAACCACTTGGCACTATGGATAAAGATCATGTTACTCACAGTGGACTTGCTACTACAACAGTGGCACAGCTAACCTCTTTGGACCCTAGAGATCTTCTGGAATAAAGCCATAGAAGATGGCAAGTACCATTTTTTCTTGGAATTCTTTTCCTGGCAGATTTAACAGGCACTTGGAGTCTGGGGTTAATGGCCTAAAAAACAAGGAAGAGTGTAAGAAAGATTTACAGGGTGTAGGAACATCCTCTAAAGCACTTGCAAATTTTGGTGCATAAGATCATCATTATTGTTGAAGTAGAACGGCACAATCTGACCTAGCATGTGGTTTCTGAAGACACAAGGTCAAAGCAGGACCACTGGCAGAGAAACTTCTGAAGGTTAGGTTCTCCCCCTCCTGTAAGCTTGAGGCTTGAAAGGTGGACACTTTAGAATAGTCTGGAATATGCCTTTCTCCTAAACAATAAAGGTGTCATGCTCACCAGTAAGTGGGAGCCAGAAGGAATCCAGTCACTTTCTTGGGAAGGCTCAGATAAAAAATGGAGAACTGAGATAAACATGCCCAAGCTATACACAACCCCCCAAAGGCAACAAAAGAAAAAACTTTTAGGGTTTACCAAAGAAAGCCTAACCCAGGGTAACACACTGTTGAGAGATGTAGAAAAGCAAAGAACTCCAGCACAATTGTGTCATTGAGAAGGGAAACAATATGAAGCATGTCTCATTGTACATACCTGCACAAATCGGAGAGCTCATACACTAAACATGCTGAAGGAATAAAATATATGGTCTCAAGTGACAGGGTTTATATATACCCCCTGTGTGAATATATATGCTGATTATCAATTAAAGCCAGGAGATAATCTTATCCATCTATTTTTATATAGACCATACTTTCTGAAAATATTTCAAAATAAAAAATCTTCACTGGTGGAACTTGGAATTCTTCTTTACAATAGTGTAAGAAAAAAATCAGATCTGGCCTTAATCCTTAAACTGACAAGACAAATTTTAATATTCACCCTATGAAAAGAACAAACAATGGCTTTGTAAATTCTAAGAGTCTTAGTTTATATTACTGCGACTTGGAAACCTAATTTTTTTAAATGATATTATGTTGGAGGTCATGATCGTCCAAATATTGAAGCACTTGTTTATAGTTTGGTGTTTAATAACCAAGTGCATTAAACACTTTCTGCTCTAAATTTACCAGTTCTTGGATCTTCACCAAACTCTCTGCAGAGTGCTGCTCCAGGAAAACACTATCCCAGCTCTGATGACAGCTTAAATTGCTTTATATTTTTAAAGCATTAATAATTTGCAATATTAGAAATACACTGAAAAGAGGTGATTAATTACTATCATGAAGCAAAGCCTCAGACAGGCATTAATTATTGTTGTTAAGCTAATCCCAGATTTGTGTTTCATATTTACTTCTCTCCTTTATTATCTGCTTTTATTTTAGATTTATGGGATATAACCAACAGAAGTGTTTTTGATGCATGCATTGTCAAGCCATTCCCAGAGTGATTGATAAATGCCAACCCATATAGATGAAGTTATGATACTGCACTGTGGTTGCCATATTCAACTGTGGGTGTACTAAAATTAGGCACATGTATTCCCATTTAGCCATTGAGTCATTCACATCACTAAAAAAAAGGCCACTTTGTTTAGGTGCCTTTAGTTAAGTGACTAAATTGAGACCCCATGTGGCATGCATATTACAAAATAACAAGAGCCTGTTCCTTAATAGGCTCCCATGAAAGCCAACGGGAGTTTAGCCATGGAATTCAAAGGGGTCGGACTGCACCCAACTAGTGGATTGTGTAATAGCTTTTATTTTGATGTTGAGTTTTTGGTACTTTTTCTCAGTAAAAAGATTGAAAACACAAGTTAATAAATCTTCTAATTAAACCACTTACCAATATTACAACATTAGTGTTGGGATAGAAACAAGCAAAAAGAAAGGCAATTATAAAAGCGGAAAAGAAACAAAGACAAAGGAAGAAAAAGGGACAAGTAGGTGGACTCTGTCTTTGGCTCTCAGTTTGGCTCCTTCACTCTCTCCAAGCAGTCCTTTGGGGAACCAGGCTAGGCAGCAGATTTCAAAGGTGTTGACAAGCCTGGCAGACCAGTGGTTTCAATTCGTCCCTCAGCAACAATGCCAGGCAGCTGTAAATGACTCTAACATTCTCTGCTTCATGACGGTTCCAGGATTAGGGATACATTTTTGCTTTAAGTCCAGTATGGACTCCCTGCTAAGTGGCTCAAGCTTGCTTAGACAGTGAACACTTTCAGTTTACAAGCCACAAGCCTAGTTTCTTTTACGAAGATAAAAAGGGCAGAAATTTTTTAAAAGATGGAAAAGCACTTCAGGAAGTAAATAAGAGAAGCGTGAAAGGGACCCCACTCAACCATTTTTCTTTCAAGGGCATGTATGTTCTGAAATCACTTCAATAGTTTGGAAGTCTCCCATCATTAATTTGGAGGCATGTTACAAATTTTGTTCTTGTGCAGAGGATAGACAGCACCATTCAATGTTGCACAAAAATAATAATAAATTACTTAGATTTTTAACAAAGGGCAGGCACTTTTCCCAAAATGCCTCCCTTGCAGCTTGGACAGGCCTCTTCCAATAAAGCAGAAACGGTCTATCCTTTTGCTACCTGAGCTCAGCATCAGGCTATAAACAGAATCAGCAGTAGGACAGTATCTATGGCAACAGTGGGTGCCAAAGGACAGGACCTGTCCCTCAAACCCAGTAAGAGGCTACAAGGCACTCACATAAGCATGCTACTCTCTAGATCACTTGCGGGGTGACCAGAAACACTGGACAGTCCAGACTCCTTTTTCTTTATAACCTGACTGCCCAAGTTTACTAAACTTTGGTTTGCACTGTGAGGAAACAGAAGGGACAAGAAAGACTGAAAAACAGACTACTTTTTTTTATTCCTTCATACATAAAAAAAAAGGATGGGGGTGTCCATCTGCATTTTCGGCATTGTAAACATGCAGAAGGAAAGATGGGGTTTTGGCTCAAAACCAAAAGCTGTTAATTTGTAGTTGTGATTATTACACACTTCACCCTGAACCGCTGAAATAAATGGAGTTTTGCCATTGGCTTCACTGGAAACTGGCACAAAGCCTTCATTTGGTAATTTCAAGTTTGTTTTACAGCTGTATGCCAATGCACAAAGCATATGGTTTCTGATGCATCACAAGTTAGAACTGCCTAATGAACATCGTCTTAGAAGATCACACTCTTTTATGTATAATTTATTATGTCTTCATCAGTAAAACCAACTCAAAGCACAAATGCAAAGCAAACATATTGGGGTTGAAGTTAGAGCTACAACAGTATACACAATGGTAAATGTGCAAAACATTTTATCTTTCTTCAGTAGTCCTAATGGAAGCCTTCAAAAATTTGAAGAAGGCTCTACTATAAACAAATACTGCCTTCTTTCAGCAGACTTTGCAAAGTTAAGATAGCTGGGAAAATAAGCTAGTTTCAACCCTTTTTTAGTTAAAAAAATCCCAAACCCTAAAGCATCTTCCCTTCCAGGCTTGTCCTTGAATAAAATCAAAATGGATGTTTAAGTCAGTACCTCAGGGAAAATATAAATTGCCACTCTGGACAATATCAAGACAATTAAAATTTTTATACTACTCTTTTGCACTGCCACTTTTCTGTCTTCCCAGCAGGTGCCAATAACAAAAACCACATCCAATGATTCCAAAACACAATGTGTTCTGAAACACATGTGGCTGACTGACAACAAGAAACCCTTTTTTATCTTGTTCTTTCTTTCATGGCCTAAATTATTAACTTGCAGTGTGCCACACATAACTCAGTTTGAGCATAAAATTATCTCTGAATATAGCATTTCCAAACTCGTACCAAACTGGTCACTTCAAGTTGTTTATCATCTCACTGTTTAATCTGAGTAGAGTTAAAAAGAAACAGAGGGTTTTCTGTATACATATGAATGGGGGGTGGGAGAATAATTTTAATTGAGTACTTAGCCTTCCTAGTTACGCTTCTCGTTTATGTCTAAGCAGCTTCTTGCCAACCTTAGAATTCATTAATATGGGAAATACTGAGCTCATTGGCTGCAACACCTCCATTGTAGAAATCAGACTACTACTATCCACCACATGTTCTGGCATAAATCCAGGTTTGTTCTCTTCCTCTTCAGTCTTCTTCTCCCTCAACCTCATTAAAGCCCTACAAAATTACCTATGGAAACAAACACTTTAGAAAAAAGTCATGTCAAGGACAGTCCCTAATGCTGCCGCTTCACAGACAGAGCCACAGCAGGAGAGCACAGAACCTCATGGAGGCCACGGGGGCTCTGTCTGGGTGCAGGGACATTCCCACATGGAAGAGATTATAGAATTGGAGAATGAGGCCAAGCAATTTGTTAATCCTTCATATGATCATGTATTTTGCATATGTTGTGCAGCACTGTAACTTTCAGTTGGGACTGGTTATGTTATGCTGAAGTTCATCTTACGTAATGCTGATCAGTTAGACCACAGATGCTGAATTAAGTGGGCCTTCAGGAATTGGCCTTCTTGCCCCTGTGTGATTACAGAACCAAGAGCAAAGTGTACCAGAAGTAAAATAAATCAAGAACTGAAGAACAACAGTTAAAGCAGGGCTCTATATGGACTTTTTATCCCAAATTTCTCTTGTTTTTCTTTGCCATCTGAGCAGATTTTTGATTACTGCAGCTTGTGTCCAGGTTTTTTTAGAGTTCTGCCAGAAACAAGAGCTAGGGCATGTTTATTTCTGAGGGCAGATCCAAGAGAGGGGATAAGTTCAGCCAGCTAGCAGGCGCTAGCATCCAAGGGAGTGAAAGAGGACATGGGGAGGGTTCATAAATCCATAGCTTTAGAAACAGAAATGGACTTGTCAGTAATTGTTCCTACAGACACACAGACTTGGAATGGGGAGGGAGATTGATGAGATGAATGTGCAGGTGGAAAGGATTTGAACATAGGCAGAAATGAGGAACTTACATAGATGAGTATCCAGGACACAGTGGAGAAGAAAGCTTCAAACCTGACAAGTCTGGGGTGGCTTGGTGTCATGGTTTAAGCCCAGCCAGTAACAAAGCACCACAAAGCCACTCGCTCACTCCTTTCCCCCAGGCCCCAGTGGGATGAGGAAGAGAAAATATAAAAAAAACCTCATGGGTTGAGACAAGGACAGGGAGGGATCACTCACCACTTATGGTCACTGGCAAAAGACAGACTCAACTTGGGGAAAAAACAAAATAAATTTAATTTACTACAAATCAAATCAAAACAAGGATAATGAGAAGTAAAACCCAGATCTTAAAACACCTTCCCACCACCCCTCCTTCCTTCCTGGCTCAACTCCACTCCTGGTTTTCTCTACCTCCTTGCGCCCAGCAGCGCAGGGGGACAGGGAATGGGGGTTGCAGTCAGTTCATCACACATTGTCTCTGCTGCTCCTTCCTCCTCAGGGGCAGGACCCCTCACTCTTCCCATGCTCCAGCGTGGGGTCCCTCCCAGGGGAGACAGTTCACGAACTTCCCTGGCGTGGGTCCTTTCTGCAGGCCGATCTTCAGTCACAGACTGCTCCAGCACGGGCCTTCCCATGGAGTCACGGCCATCTTCGGGGGCATCTGACTGCTCCGGTGTGGGCTCCTCCACGGGCTGCAGGTGGGCATCTGCTTCCCTGCTCACCTCCATGGGCTGCAGGGGGACAGCCTGCCATCTGACCATGGGCTGCAGGGGCACCCCCTCCTCCAGTGCACCTCCCCCCCCTTCTTCACTGACCTTGGTGTCAGCAGAGGGTTTCTCTCACATTCCTATCACCTCCCCCCGCTGCAGGTTCCCCTTCTTAAGTATGTTATCTCAGAGGCGCTACCACCATTGCTGATGGGCTCGGCCTTGGCCAGGATGTCTACAGGCACATTTTCTGGAGCTCTTTTTCACTGCTGGAAATAAAATAGTTCTAAATCACAGTCCTAAGCAGAGCTTAAAACATCCAGAAACATGGAAAAACTACCGAATATTTGCATAGATTTGCATTGAGCCTGAGGAGGGATAGGAACCAATAAAAGAAAAATGGTCAGGAAGGCAGTCATGCTCTGACTTTCATGGTGGAGCTGATCATTTGATATTCCTGATACTAAGCACAGCACAGTGTAACAGAAAAACGGAAGACCTGCAAACAGCATGAAACAATGTTGAGATGTACCTTTTAAAAGTAAGAATAGAAATAAAAGTGCAATGAAAGAAGAGTTTGAGGGAAGTCTGAGGAATCACACTTGTCATTCAGGAGCTAATCAAATTCCCACTGCAAGACAAGTCCATGTCTGGGATAAAAATTTCAGAATAACATTACTGGGACACTTATAATTTATCTTTGATAACTGTTAAACCAAGAAGCTCCAACATGTCAGAAATCCGTAACTACTTGCCAGCAGACCCAATTCAGAGGTCTCTCATGTCTTTCATGACAGCATTGTCTCATTTTATAAGTGACAGTTTTGGAAACCTTGTTCATGTTAGTGCATATGCACACACATATTGTGCATACTGCACAACAGCTACTATAGCTAACATATCTACAAAGTTTGGTTTTTTGAGTCACCGTAACTTCAGGAATGGATGTAATTACAGCAGAGCAAGCCTCCTGCCACCACCCACACATGTTCAGCAAGGACTTTTTAATCACCAGCTACCACCTAAACACTTGAATGCCCACTTCAATGTCCCGTCCCTATTCATCCACTTGAGGAGCAGCCACCCTGAGGTGGTAGGACGAAAGTACCACCTTAGCAAGACGAAGGTTGTTTGCTCTATGGAAGGGTTTGGGGCAGCTGCTTGACTTGGGGTAGCTGCTCCCAGGGGGAAGAGCTGCCACTCAGGCAGGGGAAGGAAGTGGGCAGCTTCTCTGGGGGTGGAAGGGCACATGTGGCACATGTTTATGAGAGAGAACCTACAGCTTGTGCTGAAGAGTGGGTGGTACTGGTTGTCTCAAGGAGCTGAGGGAACGTGCTGCAGGAGGAACTGAGCAGTTGCTTGCACTGGAAGGATGAAAGGGTGCGAGACTGCTCAGTCTGTGGTGCAGAGGTACAAGGGGATAGGTTTCTGTGTGGGACAGGACAGGCACGTTGTGCTGATCTGCAGGAACTTGGAGATACATCTGTTTGTTACACACCAAATTTTAGTTCAGTTTCTGTAGCTGAATCATCATGGCTTTCAATATTAGCTCTAGCCAACCACAGCAACCTTTGAGCCCTGGCTGCTAAACATGACAGTGAGTGCTTGGTGCAATCCAAAAAAATAACAGCGCGCACTTGCTATAAGCTTCGTGTTCTGTCAACATCATGTACACTGGTGTGATTTCAGCATGGTGGGTGGTGGGAACTCAGTGAAACTTTGGGAACTTAGAGATGTTTGAATTCAGAAAGAAATCTGTTTCTCTTCTTTTTTTTCTCTTAATTTTCAGCTAGATATAGATCTGTCTAGACAGAGTGAAGTTATATTAATAACCACATTATTATTACTACTATAGCTAACAAAACATTTTAAGTGCTTTAAAAATAGGTCAGTTCTTATTAGTGGGAGGAAATTTCATGTCCAAGGTCTGGCTGAGCTGCCCTTCTCATCCTGGCTAAGTATTGAAAAGCGGTGCCTGTCCTCCCACTCCTCTTGGGATATCTCCTAAGAAAGTCCTTCAGTTTGTGATTTACCCCTATACATTAGTTACAGCAAATACTAATTGCTTCCTCTTATAGCAGCTATGCTTTTTTGTCAGTGTTCATTTTCAGGACAATTTTGTTCTTTTTATTTTGTTTTGCTTCAGTTGAAAAAGCAAATAGCTGTCAGATTCCAGAACAAAGCTAACTTTGGTGAGGGATACTGGAAGCACTTCACAGGAATCAGTTTTTATCAGATGGAGCTAGCAAATCAGCATTTATGTAGCCTACTTTTAGGAGCTTGTAAAGATGCTCAACTCACACTCAGATGGCCTGGTCATGAATATTACATAAAGTTTAAATTTTGGTGGTGAGAGATTAGTTGTTTCCCTTGAAATGCCCTAAGTATTCAGGTTGAACATCTGATTTTTGAGAAAACTGTATCACTTTTATCACAGCACAGAAATCAAAGAACAATAAATTTTCCTTTTTAATTGCACAAACTAGTTTTAATCCAAAATAATTTATCCTTAAAGAGGATAGAAGTAAACTGAAAAGCAATCTGAAGCAAATCAATTTATGCTCAGGTGCAATTTTGAAATCTGCATTTTCCTTCATTCTCCATTCTTTTCCTAGTTCAGCCTCCTGAAGTTTATCTTGCTATGTAAAGAAACCAAATGTATCAACCTCTAAGAAGTTGCAGGTTACAGAAAGGTCAGCCATAGCAACAATTCATGCTGTATGGACTGGAATGTTCAGACAACTACCATTAGCCTTTTTTTTTCTAATGGAAAACATAACATTTACTAACTGACACCAGCTAGAAAACTGAACTAACTTTTCATAGGACTGAAGATTTGGCCAAAGAGTCCAGATTTGAAACTCTGAGTAGTGATATCATTTGATCCAAGTTAACTACACAGATTTATAGAAATCTCTTCTGTAAAGAGTGCATTATGCCATCAGCACTAGCAGTGTACACATTCAAGCATTAAGTCAAAGTCAGAGCTTTCAAAATGACCTTGCTGTAGGTACCCCTGGTATTACGCTCTGTGACATGGACAAAAAAGACGCCGTTCAGAATGTCTTTGGCCAACTGCTCTGGGTATTTTATAAATATTCCCAACCCAAGTATCTGAGTTAGCTACCTGAATTTGCTACTTGTGATGCCTTCTGTAACTGGTTAAGAGAGACGGGTTCCTCCAGCACGAGAGAGACTCAATGCATCTTGGTTAGATTTTTTTGGACTAAACTACTCTAGGAGGAACCTCTCACCCTCCACTGTTCAGGGAGAGGTTGGTACATACCACAGGCCTCTTTTGAAGGAAGGGAAGTCCTTAAGAGGTTGTGAGTTGAAGCAAGTGATCTACCTCATCCAAAATATTGCCATTCCAAGAAACTTGAGGTTTTCTGTCTAATGCTACCACAGTTTCTGTCAGCCAACTCTGCAGAGGCATGTCTCTAATCACACCAAGTCTGGAGCAAGTGTTGGAACACATAGCACAAGCAGAAGGTGGTTCAGACAATGCCTGTAGAGGTGCGGAGGACAGTGACTGTGAGAGCAAACTACCTTGTCATGGATTCGTCACCTCTTCATATTCTTAAGACTGGATGCCTTTCTGAAATACAAAATAAAATCTAATTATTTGGCTCGGTCCATGAGTAACTAGTTTATAAAATGTAACCTCTATTGTACAGGAGCTTGGGCTAAATGATATGAAGATCATTTCCTGAGAAATGCTGATATTAAATCTGAATTTCAGCTCATGTTCAGTGGTTTACTATGGAGGTCAACAGAGATTTGTGAAGTCTACTTGAACAATTAGTTAAATCCTAAGTATGAAAGAGAGACAAAGTTAGTAGATATAATGTGAATTTAGAAACTCAGCCAGTTATGAAAAGTCATGCTCAGAAATGACACGACTACTTCAAGACCAAAAAAAAAACTATGCTTTTGCAACTGTCCTGGATTCTTGCCCCAAGTTGTTATTTGTTTCAAAGAAGCTGTATGATTACATAAAGCACTACTGAGCTGAGAAGTACCAAAACTAGGATCTGTTGAATTCTGAGCTATTGATGACACATAGTTTGATGACACATATTCATGACACAAACAAAATACACCTGTGCAGTTAGAAATGTCATTTGCAAAGACCAATTTGTAAGATGGTCTTACTTTGACAATTGTGTTATACTTTTTCTGTGTACTTTTCCTGTCTACTTTCTAAAAATTCCCATGTCACTGAGAGCTGATACTGTGATGGAAATAAGGCTCAGATCACCTATGTGTATGATACTAATAACCAATAACATTGTCTACCCTAAGTAAAAGTACATAAAATATTTAATGTGCAATTGAGAGAATTTGCCTACTTGTAATGGCACACCTTATTTCAAAATTGAAGTTGTGTATATTTTCCAAATTCAAAAGAAAAGAGAAACACAATTTATCAAATATACACTTTTCATGAATGTCTCAGCTAGTTCAACAATTTTGTTTATTTTTTCAACAACAGGAAGCTGCTTAATGGCTTCTAAATCATCAGAAATCATAACCAATGCAGTCTAGACCCTCCCCCAGAAAAGGTTCTGTCCAGATGTATTTTTATTGGGAATGGGGAGTAGTCACTGCAGGAACAATAATGTGCTGCCTTTTTCACTATATAGAAGTAAATTACAAATGAACAACTTGGTTTTAAAAAATAAAGGTAAAAGCACAGG
>VYZV01028869.1:20142-35369 GCA_013401275.1 Pandion haliaetus | reverse complement strand
CAACGAAGCTGGTGAGGGGCCTGGAGCATAAGTCTTATGAGGAGCGGCTGAGGGAACTGGGGTTGTTTAGCCTGGAGAAAAGGAGGCTAAGGGGAGACCTTATCACTCTCTACAACTACCTGAAAGGAGGTTGTAGTGAGGTGGGTGCTGGTCTCTTCTGTCAGGTGGCTGGTGATAGGATGAGAGGAAATGGCCTCAAGTTGCACCAGGGGAGGTTTAGATTGGATATTGGGAAAAATTTCTTTACTGAAAGGGTTGTTAGGCATTGGAACAGGCTGCCCAGGGAAGTGGTTGAGTCACCATCCCTGGAGGTATTCAAAAAGCATGTAGACAGGGCATTTCATGACATGGTTTAGTGGACATAGTTGATGGCTGGACTCAATGATCTTAAAGGTCTTTTCCAACCGAAATGATTCTATGATTCTAAAGAACATCTACTTCCAACCCCCCCTTCCACTAGACCAGGTTGCTCTAAGCCCCTTCCAACCTGGCCTTGAACACTTCCAGGGATGGGGCATCCATAGCCTCTCTGGGCAACCTCTTCCAGTGCCTCACCACCCTCAGAGTGAAGAACTTCTTCCTTACATCTGATCTAAATCAAGCCTCTTTCAGTTTAAAGCCATTAATCCCTGTCCTATCACTACATGTGTCTGTAAGTCTCATACTCTGGAAACAAAAATGTTGAGAGAAATGTTTTCTAAAGAAAATAAATTTTACATCTCTTCTTCATCTTGTTGCTAATACCCATAGTTAGAAGTATAAGAATTATGCAAAGTCTGGCTTTGTGAGAAGTTTTGTTTGATTTATTATTTGTTATAAATAAATAAACTACATTTTAGAAAGTGATAAACTTCATTTCTGCAAAGTGTTATTTCTCTGGCTTGGCCATGTCCAAGTTTATTAACTGAAATGAAATAAAAATGTTAAACTTATTTTATTCTGCAGAACTAGTGTTTCTTATGATAGTTTAACAATTTTTGTGCTTTCCAAGTCTTTAGCAGTGTTAATCTTGAATAATTCTTAGGGTGTGGTGATATTATAATGTAAAAGCAAAGTTAACCAGTCTAAAAAAAAGGTTTAATGTGAAAGCATACAGCATCTGTTATAATAATGTAATAATTTTTGTATTGCGATTTAGAGGAAACGACCTAATTAATGAGCCATTTTAAGTGGCTTGCCAGCTTGCAGCCTGATTGTGCTTTCCCATGGTGCTGGCTGCAGCCTTGGCAGTGGCGCAGGAGATGGTGAGGTTCCATGCTCTGCTTCTGTGGGAAGCGTAACTCCCCTGGCAGTGCAGCCCTCCCAGGTAAGGGTTGGGACTGCTAAAAAGGAAGAGCCATTTATGACCCCCTCAGGATCCCCAGCATAAAAAAGTTGTGTGAAGATGCAGGGGGTACCTGTCTGTGTTAAAATGAGCTAACATGATGGCTGCAAGCAGCTACTGTTCTATTGAACAGTGCTAATTTGATGAGTGTGACATGAGCTATTTAATTTGCATTGAATCATTGCTTTGCAGCTGCATCCTAACTCCTAAAAACAGTGGGCATCTAATAAATCACAGGAACCAAAGTGACAGGTAAATCCGGTGGCTACCTTAGAATTTGCAGTACACCCTAATCCTAGCAAAACAGTTCTGAAGCAGGCTGAATAATTAATGGTGAACAATTTTGAGGCACATTTCATCTGTCTTTAAGTTCATTAATAGTCTATCAAAAGCTGGGGAGCTTTATAGACATGTCTTTTATTACCAATTATTTCCTGAATCTTTTCTTTCAGTAATCCTTCATCTGTCATATAGTAGGCAAAGATGAGATTGTAGATTGTTTGATGATCAATTCAGGAGTAATAAAAATATATGTGTATTAAAGTAAAGTATACCTTTAATGATGAAGCTCTTCCTGGATAAATCTCTGGCCTCCTCTGAATTATGTTAATCTACTTCACATTAATTTTGGAATAACTGCATCTGCATAATAAAAGTTAACAAAAAATGAATATGGCATATTTCTCTAGGGGTAAAGCATATGGACAGAATCTGTGGATCACAGATTTGGGTCTAGACCTGCTTCTGATGTTTTCTAACTGCAAGAATGCATGAATGCCCATTTTTTTAATGCCACTGCTTCTTCATGTCAGATGAGAACAGTAATGATACTGGCCTCTTTTCTCAAACATGTTGAATTTTTTAACTGGATTTCATCCTTTGTGATTTGTCCCTGTAGCTGATGTTCCACATCATAATCTCTGGGACTGAACTATATGAACTGGTTCCATTTTTTTTTTGATGGCAGACCTTCATTGCTACTGTTTGTTATCATTTCTTGGTGTGGCTGAGCCCAAGATTGTAAACTGAAGCCTGATACCAAGCTTGTCTGTTCAACCAGATTTCTATTTCGTGAATTTCATGGAAATATGGACTGACTTGGATAGAAAAATATACTTTGTGTACAGCAGTGTTTATAGGTTTTTGGAAGGGCTTACGATCTTTTGATTATAAGTGCTCCAGGAGGATAATGACAGCAAAGTTACACTTCTGACACAGTCATTGTTCAGCAAAATGGGCTTTTGGCCAAGGTTTGAGATGTCTACCTCAAAAGCAGAAACCAAGACTTGAGCACCTGGGTCCAGTTTCCTCAAAAGACATTAAAAAATATGGCTCTGTCTGTGGGGTTGTTAAGTGTAATCAGATCAGACAATCTGACCTGCAGTTGCTTGGGAATACTTTTACAGAGCTGTTATCTTACTGAAAAATATTCATTCATCAAAATAATCTTTAAGAGAAGACTGTTTGACAAAGTCAAAGCTAAACCAAGATGGCTGAGAAAGTCTTTATAAGCCTTTAGCTATTTGGGAGATGTGACTTGGTGACACTTTGCTCACTTGCAGTGGATAGTGCCCTGTGTCACAAACATAATGCCTGCAAACATTTGTTCACTGCTTGACTAGGAGCCTGAGTGTAGTTGATGAGGACCCTCTGGGCTGTGGAAATTGGAGGGCATGCTCCCCTCTCTACCGGACCCAGGGAGTGGGCTGGGGGCGAGGGGAGAGGGACCCTGGAACTGGTGCAGCCCGTGCTGCTATGCTCATATTAACAGTAAACAGATTTGGGTCTCCAGGGTTATTTCTCTAATACCATTCACTGACATTAAATTCACTTAATAAATAAGAGAAAAAAAACCCACAAACTTAAGTTATATTAAATCTTCACCACTTTAGTGCAATTTCTCTTGACCACTGTCATGTATTTTAATATAGTTCTGCTACACTTACTCTTCTGCTTTTTCATTACAGTTCAGCAATGATCTCACGCTTAGCCCTTTTTACCTCTCCCCCACTACACATCCTCCCTGGAAAAAAAGCAGCTCTTCTTTCCTATTTTCTCCTGCTATCCTATTTTAATAAATAAACCAGCAGACAAAACGTTATTCTTAATTGGACTGGACATTAATATCTTCTGATGCAAATTAGCACTTCTGAATGTCTCAGTGCAAGTCACTCCAGCCCAGCATCAAACTGGGCTGTGGAGACTCCTGTTGCCAAGCAGTGTTGTTGCTAGGCATTACTCGATGAGAGGTACCACGCTCAGGAGACAGCTCTGTGTGCGTGTGTGTGCGCGCACACGCGTGTGTATGGGCATATCTATGCACTTGGGGTATTGCTATGGCTCACGACCAAGTGCCTGGGTGTCTCTGCACATGTCCACAGCTCAGCTGCGTGGCCAGCTTTTGGGTCTCTATGCTGTGCAAGACAAACACATGATTTAAATTAGGTGAATACTAATAACCTGGCAAGGCTGAGCAACCCTGAAAAAGCAAGCTGTGGTTGTGCTTGATCAAAAAAATTTTGTCCCATCTAGACTTGGTGCCCCTCATCCTTTCTCCAGTCCAGAGAAATCTGGTGTTAGACAGTGTCATGTGCCAATTCTAGCTGCAGTGTCTATACTTGAAAGCAAACAAAACTCCCAAACCCCTCCCCCCGCTCTGTTACACTGCTAAAGTGCATTGTCTTTGGCTGAGCTGTGAGACTTGAGATCCAGACAAAAACATCTATTAACATTCTGAAGGCACATTTGTTAACTGCAGAACTATTTAACTCAATGCCTTGACTAAATTCTGTTTATACAAATTACATTGTTTCCCTAATCACCTCGGGTACTTCACTTGGAAGACTTCCTACTTTTCTGTATCAAACTGTCACGTATTACTTAGAAAAACTTCACACCAAACTTGCTTTGCTTTGGAAGATGTTCAGGCTTAAAGGCCTTTATTTAAACCTGCTCCAGTGAGTCCACCTGTGGGCCTTACGGTGCCAGGACCCTTGTTTCTTTCTTAGATGATATTTGATATGATGGAAATCCTGTGAGAATAGCTTGTGTTTTTATAGCACCTGAAGCGCATTCAGACTGAATTTAGTCATTAATCTGAACCCCAGGCTTGCCCATATCTAATATGGAGGTGCAGATGGACAGCTCATTCCAACATTCACAGGGCTGTTATGTTAAACAGGGGCTGAGGTGCTGCAGGTGGGGGGGGCTCAAGGCAGATCTATTTATACAGCTTGCAATATGCATCATTGCCCTCTTCCTTGGATCCCTTGGCTTCAGGCAGGGGGTGTTCTCTTTCTACTTGTGTTTGCTGGCTTGTGCAAACTTAACTAAGATTCTTGAGTTATTAAGTTAATTTCAACCTAAATGTCCTGATTTCTAGGTAAGAAACTCAAGTGCCAAGGCAGACCCTGCAGTGATTAGCTTATGATTTAGCAGAATGCTGAAGTCTCTTGCTTGAGGGATGTACAAACCCAGACTCCCAGCACTTGCATCACTGAACTGCAGACTACACAGGGGAAGATGTTTTCTATCCTTCATTTTGAAACAGAACTACTGTGGAGCAAAGAGTGCATAGGGTTCTTTGAGGCCACTGAAAGAGTGGTGAGAGGACCTGGTGTCCAATTTCTGGCCTAGAGATGTCTCGTACATCAAAAGTTGCTGGATAAAATACAGAACAATTCAAGGAGTAAAGACCACATGACAGACAACAGGTCAGCAACAGAACCACTTCAACAGCTTCCTAAACATGGGAATCATCAGACAGCTATGCAAAAGTCAGGCACCATGAGTAGCATTTTGGCATTTAAAACATTAGCTTTGAAGTATGGGCTGGATGAGCAGACAGTGAGGTGGATTGAAAACTGGCCGAATGGCTGGGCCCAGGGGGTGGTGATCAGTGGCACAAAGTCTAGTTGGAGGCCAGTGACTAGCAGTGAACGCTAGGGAGTCAATACTGGGTCCAGTCCTATTCAACATCTTCATTAATGATGTAAATGATGGGGCACTGTACCCTCAGCAAATTTGCTGATGACACAGAACTGGGATGAGTGGCGGATGCATCAGAGGGTGGTGCTGCCATCTGGAGGGACCTCAACAGGCTAGAGAAATGGGCCAACAGGAACCTCATGAAGCTCAACACGAAGTGGAAAGTCCTGCACCTGCGGAGGAACAGTCCCAGGCACCAGTATATGCTGGGGGCCAACCAGCTGGAAAGCAGCTTTGCAGAAAAGGACCTGGGGTCATGTTGGATACCAAGTTGAACATCAGCCAGCAATGTGCCCTTGCTGCAAAGAAGGCTAATGGTATCCTGGGCTGTATTAGCAGGAGTGTTGCCTGCAGGCTGTGGGCAGTGATCCTTCTTCCTCTCTGCTCAGCACTGGTAAAGGCACATCTGGAGTATTGTGTCCAGCTCTAGGCTCCCCAGATGTGAACATACTAGAGACAGTCCAGCAAAGGGCCACAAGATGATGAAGGGACTGGAGCATCTCTCCTATGAGGAAAGGCTAAGAGACCTGGGACTGTTCAGCCTGGAGAAGAGAAAGCTTGGGGGAGCTGATCAATGTACATAAATACCTGAAGCAAGGGTGTAAAGAAGACGGAGCCAGGCTCTTTTCAGTGACAGGACAGGACGAGCCAGTGGCAGCTCATCTGAATTCAGACCATACTTATCAGACTGGGCTCTGTAGGGTGTTTTAAGGTGTTTAGTTGGGGGAGAGCCTATCCACATACTGATATTGTGACACCGAGGCCAGCCAAGATTGCAGAACATCAGCCCTGTTGTAAAGGGAAATTCAACTTCACAGCAAGTGGCTGGCTTGGATTCCCCTCCCCCCCCATCCTCTTGGTTAGAGGCACCTGTTTTATACACCTGACAACTTTAAGAAAATCTTTGCTAAATGAGCTCAAATGTCTCATACTGGGCTCTAAGGGCACAGTTGACATCCTGTAGGAAAGTATGTTCTGGGCTAAGACCCCAGATTTCCTTCCCTCCCAACCCTCAACTACTTTAACCATGAGATGATTCAGCCTCTAACCCATTTGTCACTATCTATTCCTGCCTAAACAACCTTATAGCAAAAGTTTTGTGTTAATTCCTGGCACCAAGTGCCGAGATCTGAATGCTGACAATGCTTTTAAGGCATAGCCCAGCTACACAGGCATATCTAGGTGTCTTTGGAGATTTATCTTGGACACAGAAAATAGGATAGGCTGGGAATCTGGGCTGACCCATTTAGGGAATGGAAAAGAATTTGTGATTGAGAGATGCACATACAGGGATATAAACGTAGTTCTGTATTTTAATGCGAATGAGTAAACAGTCAGCACTATAATAATCTCTAAGGCATTTGATCCCAATAAACCATCTTAATCCTTAGGGCTATTCTGGCAGTAAGAGATAACTGCACAGAAGCAGAAATGTTCTTAGCATAAACCTCACATATCTATGTTTACTGTGCGTGTTAGTTTCAGACTCTTCTCCCCTCCTTCCCAGCACTGATGAGCACTTCATCTGTACAGTCTGCCCGCTCCCTACTTCACTAATAAGAGCCTTTTAATTTGGATTTTTATTGTTGCCAGCAAGGGCCAAACAAAAGGAAAATCAAACCATAGAGAAATGCTTGGGACTGATGCTTCCCTAGTGGCATGCCCTCTGCTTCAATAATGCTTCACTACANTTTTTTTTTTTTTTTTTTTTAGTAGCCATATATGTGGTTCTGTCCTTTGTGGGAGAATGCATTTCCACATCTCTGCACTTAAAAAGGCTCTGAGCTAAATGCTTTTGTGGCTATTGTCTTCTGGTTGCTGCATTGTCTTCATTGTTTGCATTGCAGACGAAGGGCTATGGCTTAAAAAATGCGGAGGCAGTGAATGCCTAGGCAGTGAAATACTAAAAGTTAAATAACTTTTAATTAGTTGTCATGATAAAGACTGAATGACGCTTATGAATTGGTGAAAGCAAGAGCACATCCTACCTCCAAAACCAGGTAGTGCTGCTGCAGGTTATGTCACCGCATCATGTTTGCACCTCTCAGCCAAAGACTTCAGTTAAAGCAGCCCATTGCTGAACTACAGCCCACCTGCCATTCAAGGCACAGGGCTGTGATTTTTTGGTTTTTTTTTTAATAATCTTCAATCCAGCACGCACTCCTGTGCTATTGGAGTCCTAGCACCTAAAGACACTTCAGCCCTGTCCGGTATCTCCTGAGGATACGGGCCTTGTCGTCAATGCAGAAATGCAGCACCTGCTGCTACTGGTCTAGTGCTAGTGCTCTTCTGGCCTAAACTGTGAGGCAGAAATGAAACTGGGACTATTACTTATAGCTCAGAAATCTCCTGAACAAAGATGAAAATTGTTCCATAGCTTTTTTCATTAATCAGTTAGTTTGCAAAAATCTGTTATTGGTTAGGTGAGTATCAGGCTTTGACTCAGCTCAAGGTTGCTTGCTATTTAATTTGAAGCCAATTTCCTCGCCCCCCTCCCCAAATGACAATATTGCTTGGGGTAAGACTCTTTAGCACAAATGTTGCCACATAATGGCATTAAAATAATACACCTGAATTTGTGTTCTAGAATCTAGTTATGCATTTATGTTTTCAGTACTTCAAGGCCTGGACCTGGGATTTGAGTTCCCCTCACAGTTATGCAAATGGCAGTGTTGAACATGACAGCAAAAGCATTAACCTGGCTGGGAACAGCTCTAAAAGTGGGGCAAAACAAACATCCGTGTTTCACATTTAGGCATGGCTTTAAATTGCCTTTTGAACCAAGCATCTCTAGTTCTGCTTCATGTTTTTTGACAAGGGCTTTTAAGACTTTTAGCTTAGACAAAGCTATGAGATATAATTGCACAGGTGGCACTGTAACAAATGGCCCTTAGCATATGGGATACTTTATGTCATACTATTGGTTGGGAAGTTGTGGAGGAAAGTATGGATCCTTTAATTTACATGAGGAAATCCAGGCATGGGACTGCAGTTGGCTTCAGAATTCATATACTTTTCCTTTACATCTTTTGATACTGACTTTGTTCTGTAGTCATCGCACTGCTGAGATTCGTTAAAGTGCTGCTGCAATGCTCTCTGAAATCAGTGGCAAAGCATTTCTTGACGTCAGTGGTAAGTGCTCAAGCTGCAACATACCTTAGTGATAAACAGAAAAGTATTATGTCTGGCATATTCATCGTGTATGTATACGTTTAGTGGAACAGCCCAGTATGTGTATGTTAAATGCACCAGTCCAGTTGACAGACTGGGCTTACATTTACCCAGATACGCAGGATATGAAGTTTATTTTGTTCCATTGTTCAACGAAAATGTGTCAACAAGAACGCAATAATATGAAGTGCAATCAGGTATGAAAAATAAGAATTTTAAATCTATTTATGAATCCCTTTCTGTAGAAGAAATCTTGATATTATGGTCACTGAAAATGAATCCTGTGTTTGAGGGCCCAGAAATCTCAGGAGAATTGAGAAACCTCAGCTTTTAAGAGTTTATTATACAATCAATCCTTTGAGGGAGTAGAAACAGCCCTCCAAAAAATTCCCTTGTTACCAAGTAAGCCTTTACAATGCATACCATCATTATTTTTCATTATGATCAAAATGTAGCTAATATTTTAAAAAATTAGTGAACACTAATTTAAAAAGCAAAAAGCAAAACTTGCAGCGATTTATGGAATGGGAGCACTCTCTGTTTACTGTCAGGGAAGCTTTGCCATCAGCTTCAAAGGAAGTCGTAATGGGTTCTGAATGTTTGTAATAGTTATAACCCAATTTATCCAGATAACAAGATCTTTGTTAGCTAAAATCTTGGCAGCACTATGCACTTCAGTGCAGACTGTGAAAGATAACATCAACTTCAACTCCCAGTGACCCAGGAGTTGAAGGGCTGTAGTATGGCATTTAGTCTTACTTCCTATAATTAGATGTAATAAAATTGTGTTGTCATTGACGTTATCATAATTGGTATAAAAAGTTGTTTATACAAAATGTTACAGATGCAGGCAGTGATTTTCTGCAGGAGTTCAGAGACAGTATAGCTAGACTCTGTCAGACTAGAAGTTGCTTTGGATGTTCAAATGCGTGCATGTGCCTATGTCTTTACCAGTATGTATAAAACCAGGACATTTAAAATAAACAGTTGATAACCTAATACTTTCCATTTTAAAATGGTTCTTTCTTAGTTTAAAAGGGTTTTATTCTCTTTTTAGAAGCTCCTGTATTTCCACCATTGCTCTAAGTTTTTGAATTCTGACATGCAGCTCTTGATTTGGAGAAGCTAAAGTTAATGGAAGGACTGGATGTATTCTACCTCTGGCAGCACCACAGTGTACTTTGGAGGCATGAGTAAAGAGTGGGGGAGTCCGGAAGCTTTGAGGGCTAATCTTGTGACAACCATGGATTTTCTGTATAACCACAGGCAAGTCTCTTTGTCTTAGTTTCCATCCTTGCACAGGGGAGATACCATATCAGCTCACAAGGGAACTATGGATATAAATTAATGTTTGTGACTCAGGGAACAGGCAGAAATGAATAATCATCAAACATATGATGCAGAAGAAGTGGTAGAGATTAAATCCTTAGAGAATTCAAATAGACCTACTGAAAGAGTATCTTGCTCCTCATGCCTGGGTGAGGTTGGGATTCTGGGGGAGAAAAGAGTGGTGCAAGTAAAATCCAGCTCATCATGCATGTGGAGAAAAGGGCTTGATTCAAGTTACGTAAATACTCTTAGCCTTGGCACAGCTCAGCTCGTGTATTCTTGGCTTTAGAAATCAAAATCCTGTTCTTCACCTGCTGCTTTACTGGGTGCATGGCTGTGTGCTGCATGCAGGCTCTGTCTCTCCCTCTTAATTTGCTCTTACCAATAGCCCTTGCAAACTATTCCTCAGAAAGGGGTTCTTCATCACCCTGTAAATGATTCTTCCATCTACCTCTTTACCCACTCCACTAAAGACTTGCTGTTGGTAGTACCAACTGAAAATTACTGGGCCAAGCTGTAAGACTGAGAACTATGAAGAACTATCTGAACCAAGGAAGTAATTTAGATACCATTACTGATGGTTTTCAGAGCCTTTACTTTTCTCATTTCTACTCTTGTTTCCATAGTGTGAGTCAGTCCTGTTTTGCGGTCCAGTGTTTTAACACTTTATGTAACTACTCTTGAAATCCAAATGCTCGCTAAGTGAATTTTTTTCAAAGTGTTCCAAAGGCTTTGGCAGCATTATTAAATATATCTATATTTTTTGAAAAATATTTTCCAGTGTGTTTAATTTTACATGTGTGCCAGCCAAAGCTGTTAGGCATAGTGCCCAGTTTACGAGCCTTTGAAGAAAAGCATGCCTAAGGTTTTCACAGCTGCTTCCTTAGGATTTTGCTGACTCCATGTGGACATTGCCCCTTGGTTGTCTTCTGTGAAGAGGCAGACAAAGGAGATGCATGGAGTGATAGATGAAAACTCTTGCTGAGTGGCTTTAAGTTGTGCTTGGTGGCAGGAGTACAGGTTTGTGCTTCTGTTGGATTTGTACAAGGTATGGAACCACATGAAAATTTTTTTTTTTTTTTGTCTGCTTCAGTTGAATTTAAGGGAAGAACATGCTCATGCAGCTCCATCCTAGCATATTGAAATGGACAAATTTCTCCAGCAGACTTGAGCCATCTCTCATTTTGACTTCCACTCTGAAGGCAGGTGAGTTCTGTAAACCTTGTGTAAAGGAGAAAGAGCAGAATGTTGTCCACCACTTGCTTACACCATTTGGTATTGCAAAAGCCCAAGCAATTAAAACTAGCTAATTAACTTTATCTGACTATTACACTGAAATGGACTCAATTTTTAAAGGTATTTATGTAGCTGATTTCAAAACTAAGCCCTTTTTGTGTGTGTGTGTGTGTGTGTGTGTGTGTATCGAATCCCTGCAGACCACCATTTACTGGAATGGCACCCTGTTTGCTGGTCTCTGAAAGACAATATGAACAGGCTTTCCAGGGAAAGGGGGTTATGAGGACCATTCGGGACAGAGAGGAGATACCACACTGTGCAACGTGTATGGTCTGCAGAGAAACCAGAGTGCTATATGTAGGGCAGTGTTTTACCAAAATGAGCAAGAGGTTCTAACTTTGCTTCTTAACCCAGCAAATCAGTCAAGACCTCACACCCCAACCTCCTGCATTTATCATGACACCCCTGGTTGCAATACTTCATTACCACCTTGGCAAATGTGCTCTGAGAGCCCAGCCAGGGTCCCATCCAGGGACCTGAACAGCAGGCAACAGCCTTCTTGTGCTAGTGTCTCTGTTCACCCAGGAAGATCCTGTGATGCTGACAGCTGGAAGGCAAGTCATGTTGCTTTTCCATCTCTTTCTTTGTCACTGCTTGCATGTGGGGAGGGAAAGGTAATGATTTTTTCTACTACATGAGAAACATATTCTAGGGAGCCAGTGCCAACCTTGGCAGCTAGGGGTGATGTATAATAAAATGGGAACAGCTGCATGTAACTGTCTGTATGTGCTCATAGGGCACTTGACAGGACTTTGTGATCTTGCATGCCCCTTCTAGACTGGCAGCTTTAAGAACTGCATCTCCATAAAAGTAACATGCTTAGCTTTGGCTTTAAGTGTCAAGTCACATCCATTAGTTACAATTCATGTGTCTTTGCCTTCCTTGGGAGTCATCACCACCTTATGACTGAAGATACTTCCACTACGGAATTAAGGGGGAGGGATATTTGTTTTTTAATCGTTATCATAAAACTGTCTGATCAATATTTTCTCACTTCTTGGGGAAAAAAAGCAGCCAGGCACAGCAACTGCAGAGGAGACCAGCATCTCCATTGTTCCTCCCAGCCCAGAGGCATGGACAGAAGTATCTGGAAAAGAACCAGCATCAAAGCTGCTCCTCACTAGTCCTTTCCTGCAACACCAGGACTGGGAAGCCTAGAGCCCATCAGTGCTCAGATCTTCATGATGTGTCTCAGCCCTTGTAAAGAACCTCTGCAACTGTGCAATAAGCAGAGCTGTGCTGGACAGTTTTAGGAAGAGTAGAACTAGGCATCTAAGACAGGGATCTTCAAAAAGTGATACAGTAAGTGGGATGTTGCTTATCAGTAGAAAATGCTGAGAAGAGGAGCAGCTGCCAAGCCCTGGTCCTTGAAAAGAGCTATATCCCTAGCTCAGTGATGGTGATAAGGCAATTGTGCCTGCTCCAGATTTTGCAGATAACTGGAGTGAATCCAGCAAAGGGCCACGAAGATAAATAAGGGATTGGAGCACCTGTTGTACAAGGAGAGGCTGAAAGAGCTGAGACTGCTCAGCCTGGAGAAGAGGAGGCTTATGGGGAATCTTATCAATATGTATAAACACCTGAAGGAAGGTTGTAAAGAGAGGGAGCCAGGCTCTTAGTGCTACCCAGAAAAAGGGTATGAGGGAATGGGCATAAATTAAGAAACGTTAAATTTCATCTAACCACAATAAAAATTGTTTACAATGAGGGTGGTCACACTAGAACAGGTTGCCCACAGAGGCTGTGGAGTTTACACGTGAAGATATTCCAAACCTGACTGGACGCAATCCTGGGCAACTCACTGTAGTTGACCCTGCTTTGGGGAGGTAGTGCTTGGACTACATGATCTCCAGAGATCCCCTTCAACCTCAACAATTCTATGATTCTGTGATCAGCCAAAGACACACAATAATCCCAAGTCTTTTAGACAACAATGAAATTTCCTTTCTGACACTTTCATTTAGCCTAAGTAATAAAATGGGCATTAGGTGACAGAGAAAATGAAAAAAAAGAGTGACTATAGGCAGAGGGTTAGGGTAAATCAGTTGAAATTTCTTGCTTCATGTAATATTTTGTAACAATATGAAGTATAACAGGTTTTGAGAAAAGCACTGAGGAAAAAAAAATGCTTTTCTCAGAACACCAACTGCTTGGTGACAAAGCAGTTTTCTGCAATATTAGAAGAGGCAATTAAATTCAGACCTAGATCTCCTACATGCCAGATGACCACTCCTGTACTGGGGATATTAGGCACCAGTAATCACCGAGGAATTTCATGATTTTGGGAAAGAAATGAGCGTGGAGTTCAGACCAGAACCTGTGGTTTTGGTATTTGTGAGGATCTGTAAGGTGTTAGGACATGATTCACAAAAGAACTGAAAACAGTAAAATTTAAAAACCCCTCACATGCACATACACATACATATTCTCACTCATGCAAACATGTGAGCAAAAACAATGTAGAAAAATCACAGGGAATACCTGAACAATCAGTTTATCCTGAGTCTAATTTGGTTGTAAATGAAACCTCTGGAAAATACTGCTTGAAAGAGCTGTGNAAAGAAGAAAAAAGAAAAAAGAAAAAAAAAGATTAAGTCATCTTTGGTTGAAAAATGAAAGGGCTGTGAAACACTCATTTGGCTGACCTCCAGATGCCTCTAAAAAGTCCAATCTTGCAGGTACCTTGGGAAGAACCCATTTGAAAAAAACCTACTACTGTGAACTGAAGTTCTGCACAACTTGCCAAAGAAAGACAGGATATTAGCAATTTTGCATGGTGGCCAGAATCATTATAGACTATAATGCCCAGTAGGACAACAAGGGACAGGCAGCAGATATGATCGGGGTTTTGGGAACCACAGAGCCTACCTGGAAGGAAATGAACACTCAGACCATCTACTTTAGGTACCTAAGTCTTACCCATAGTACCCAAAGTAAGTAAACCATGTTCCTTAGGTAGTGCATGGAAAGTCGTAGATAAATTCAGAGGACCTAAGTTAGATCCTGTCCTGGTTTCAGCCTCATATAAAATGATGTGAATGCTTTTCTGTATCAAATTGGCTAGCCAAATCCCCCAAAGGATTCAGCTGCTGCAGCACATCAAACAGACTCCTGGCCACAGAAGAGGAATCCCGAATCCCATAAACGTCATGGGAAAAGGTACACACTTCAAAGGGAGACTGAAAACAGGCAGCACATTAGAAAGGGCATACCAAGTCAATATCCTAGGTATGCTTTTGACTGAGGTCACTGAAACCCGTATTCCAGAGAACTGCTCTTTACCCCACTGAGGTGGTGGTGGTGGACAAAGGGTTGGGAGTGGTGTGAGGTAGACCCCACAATCAAGTTGAATTTATGTCCCTGCAAAGGCAAGGATTAAGATTAATTGGACGAACAAAAGAATGCAAACATGAACGTGATTCTGTAATCTGGTGGTTAGACACTCCCGTGGGATGGGGGATACCTGCTTCATAGACTACTTTTCATCTTTAAAGGTCTGGAATTTCCCTGAAGTCTTTTGGAAATAAAAACCCAGCAACATTGAGGGCTTTGGGAAGAACATTTTATTGCTAAGCATATCTTTAAACAAAATGCAAATACAAAAGAAAAAGAATCAAAATGAAAGAAGAAAAAGAAAGGGGAAAAAAGCAATAACATCACGGTAACTGAAATAAAAATTCTTAAGGTTGTCCATAAAGCAACAGGGGTATGGTAGAAGCCCACATACAGAAATGCACATGTTCCCAAAAACTGTCCAATAGAAACTTACACAAAAAAGGAAAGTGTATATCTTTTTCCCTTAACTTAAAAAAGGAAAGCAAAAAGGAAAGGAAGAAAGAAAGCAGGAAATCATTTCACAAGACTCCAAGACTCCAAGAACAGCAATCTTTTACAGACATCAAGATATAATCAACTTTATATAGTTTCGGCCAGTTAAGTCATCTAAAATCGTGCTTTCATACCTTTTTAAAACCTGTCTTTTTTTTTCTTTTTAGTATAAAAAATAAAAAAGAAAAAAAAGCTCAACCTCGCACACACGCACACGCACCACGCACACGCACACATACACGCACTGAAAATATTTGTTAACATGAAAGCATCTTCTCTAAATGTTTGAGAA